>CANPUZ010000233.1:0-101000 GCA_947579665.1 Sympetrum striolatum
TTTAAGGCAGTTGTAGCCAATATTTCTGCTTGAATTTTCACACATAGTTAGAGATGGTGATGTTCTATTGTGCTGCATAGTAAGTTCACAGTAAAGACCCGGCTTCGATGCCAGACGAAGGAATTTCAGAAATGCATTGAGGAATTTAAATGTCCCTCTGGGATCGAACCAAGGACCATCAGCGAATATGAAAAATTCGATTATAATATATTTTTATGGTATCTAATCTCATACCGAATTTCAAGTTTCTATGCCATCGGAAAAGGGTCCAAAAAAATCTTCAAAATCGCCACAATGCATTTTAAACGGCCGATTTTTGCCCCGACCTAGCATCGAACCATGGACCATATTCGGCGATGTCTTTCTGATTTACGTTGGATTTGCACGGCTTCTAGGTATCCCTGGAATTTCAAATCTCTACTTTTCCGGGAAGTGCCTCAAAAAAATTTTCGAAAATCCCCGCCATGTATTCTTATGGAGAAAATCGCGACTTTGGGGCCCTCTGGAATCGAACCTACGACACTGAGGATCAAAATCGCAATTTTTCTGGCGGTTACACGTTATGGCCAATGCGTCGTAAAAATTTCAAGTCAATGACGCTTGTGGTTTAGGCTGTGAATTAGTATCCTATCTATCTATCTAGGTATATACATGAATGAATCCGGAGAAGCATCTATATATAATAGATACGAGTAAAATGTAGCTTGCATACTGCAAGCAGATCGACAACACTAATTTCATATCGGCATCATATCGGGACGGACATCAAAAGAAAAAAAAAATTCAAAATATTCGTAGAATTCGCTGCAATTTAATCACCTGGCAGCGAACCCCGGTCTTCCTGGTGTACTTACTATGCAGCAAAATAGAAGATTACCATATCAAACTATGTGTGAAAATTCAAGCAAAACTATTAGGTGCAACTACCTCAAACGACGTCCTACTATTCACATACACTCCTTATTTGAGAAATTATAATGTGCTCTGGCATCGAACCCAGGAACAGCATGGTCTTATCTATTTTGTTTCTTAAACAAAGTGTTAATATACATCTTCCATCTAAGCAAGAGCTCCCTTACATATCGATAAATGCATAAAAAAATTATGAAAAGATACCCCATAGTATTATATATGGGGGATATTTTTACCGCCCGGCATCGAACCCGGGTCTTTCAGGCAATACTTTCTATGCAGCACAACAGAAAAACACCATCTCTAACCGCGTATGCAAATTCAAGCAGAAATATTGGTTACAACTGCCTCAAATGACGTCCTACTTTTCCTTTATATTCCTTATGAGAGAAACGTTATTGTGCTCTGGCTTCGAACCCAGGAACAGTACGGTCTTATGAAAATTTTTTTCTAAAACTTATTCGTACCATACATCTTCCAGCCAAGCACGAACATCCTATCATTTCGATAAGTGCATCTAAAAAAATAATGAAAAACGGCTCCCATGTATTTTAAAGGGCAGATCTTTGCATCGTCCTAGCATCGAACCCAGGATAACTTTTGTAAAAGTCATTGATGTTTTCGAAAGTCCAAGACCATAAATATAGGCACCTTGAGTTTTACTTCTCTACCTATCCGGAAAGTATTTTTTTTTAATTCCCGAAAATCACGGCAATGCATTCAAACGGGAAAAATCGGGACTTTGGGGCCCTCTGGAATCGAACCTATGACACTGAGGATCAAAGTCTCTTTTTTCCTGGGGGTTTCACGTTATGGCCAATATGTCATAAAAATTTCAGATCAATGACGCTTGTAGTTTAGGCTGTGAATTTGTATCCTATCTATCTATATAGGTATATATATGAATGAATCCGGAGAAGCATCTATATATAATAGATATAGAGAGAGGATACAAATTCACAGCCTAAACCACAAGCGTCATTGACTTGAAATGTTTACGACATATTGGCCATAACGTGTAACCGCCAGAAAAATAGCGTTTTTGATCCTCAGTGTCATGGGTTCGATACCAGGGGGCTCCAAAGTTGCGATTTTCTCCATAAGAATACATGGTGGGGATTTTCGAAAAATTTTTTTAGGCACTTCCCGCATATATATAGAACTTATAGGTACATTTCGAAAACATATTTTATATTTCCTAGATCGTCCTTGGTTCGAATCCAGAGAGCTATTAACATTCGTGAAAAGTAGGTCTTCGTTTGAGGCAGTTGCAGCCAATATTTCTGCTTGAATTTTCACACGTATTTAGAGAAGATGATCTTCTGATGTGCTGCATAAAAATTTCACCAAAAAGACCCGGGTTCGATGCCAGACGATTAAATTGAAGCGAATTTTAAGAATATTTTCAATCCTTTTTTTTCTTTTGAGGACCGTCCATAAATGATGCCGATATGAAATTATTGTTGTCGATATGCTTGCAGTATGCAAGCTACATTTTACTCGTATGATATATGAATGAATCCGGAGAAGCATCTATATATAATAGATATATATAGGGAATCAAAATTCTAACCATGTTCCACAAGTGCCACCGACTTGAAATTTTTACGACATATTGGCCATAACGTGTAACCTCCAGAAGAAGCCGACTTTGAACCTCGGTGTCATGGGTTCGATTCCAGATGGCCCCAAAATTGCGATTTTCGAAAATTTTTTTTAGGCACTTCCCGGAATAATTGAGAGTTGAAATTCAAGAGATCGCTAGATGCTGTGCATATCTAAAGGAAACTATAAAGACATCTACGAAGATTATCCTTGGTTCAAAGCTAGGTCAGGGAAAATATTCTCCCGTTTAATTTACATTGCCATATTTAAGATTTTTTTAAATTACTTCTAAATGACTTGGAAACATGAAACTTGGCACGTGGATATATATCCTGAATATGTTTTATAATCAAATTTTAGCAACTCGCTGATGGTCCTTGGTTCGATCCCAGAGGGCCATTTACATCCTACAATGCATTTCTTATGCAGATAACGGAATCAAAATGTAGGTACTTCCCGGCATGCTGTCGACTTCAAACTTTCCATGATACAAGAGCAAATATTTACAAATCAAACTGATCATTCACAGTTTACAATATGTCCTGCATTCGACACCAGGTGTCTCTACAATCAGAAGTTGATCCGATTTTTAGGAATTATATTGAAACCTTTCCCAAGAATATAGAAACCTGAAATTCGGCATATAGATAGAGATCATAAATAAAATTCTGAAACATATTTTTGATTTCCAAGATCGTCCTTGGTTCGAATCCAGAGAGCCATTTAAATTCGTGAAAAGTTGAACGTCTTTTGAGGCAGTTGCAGCCAATATTTTTGCTGGAATCTGCTCACATAGTTAGTGATGGAGATCTTCTATTGTTCTGCATAGTAAGTTCACCAGGAAGACCCGGGTTCGATGCCAGACGATGAAATTGCAGCGAATTTTAAGAATATTTTCAATCCTTTTTTTTTCTTTTGAGGACCGTCCATAAATGATGCCGATATGAAATTATTGTTGTCGATATGCTTGCAGTATGCAAGCTATATTTAACTCGTATGATATATGAATGAATCCGGAGAAGCATCTATATATAATAGATATATATAGGGAATCAAAATTCTAACCATGTTCCACAAGTGCCACCGACTTGAAATTTTTACGACGTTATGGCCATGACGTGTAACCTCCATGAAAAACCCGACTTTGAACCTCGGTGTCATGGGTTCGATTCCAGAAGGCCCAAAAGTCGCGATTTTCCTCATAAGATTACATGGCGGCGATTTTCGAATATTTTTTGAGGCACTTCCCGGAAATGGAGAGGGTTGAAATTCAAGGGATCGCTAGATGCCGCGCATATCTAAAGGAAACCATAAAGACATCTACGAATATTATTCTTGGTTCGATGCTAGGTCGGGGCAAAAATCGGCCGTTTAAAATGCATTGTGGCGATTTTGAAGATTTTTTTGGACCCTTTTCCTATGGCATAGAAACTTGAAATTCGGTATGAGATTAGATACCATAAAAATATATCATAATCGAATTTTTCATATTCGCTGATGGTCCTTGGTTCGATCCCAGAGGGACATTTAAATTCCTCAATGCATTTCTTAAGGAGATAACGGAAACAAATTTTAGGTACTTCCCGGCACGATATCGACTTCAAACTTTGCAAACAATAAGATCAAGTCGCTACAAATCAAACAGTGCATTCACAGCTATCAATGTGTCCTGGGTTCGACACCAGGTGTCTCTGCAATCAGAAGTTGATCCGATTTTTAAGAATTATTTTGAAACCTTTGCCAATAATATAGAAACTTCAAATTCGGCATATAGATAGAGATTATAAATAACTTTTAGAAACATCTTTTAGATTTCCAAGATCGTCCTTGGTTCGAATCCAGAGAGCCATATAAATTCGTGAAAATTAGAATTTCTTTTTAGGCAGTTGTAGCTCATATTTCTGCTCGAATTTTCACACATAGTTAGAGATGGTGATGTTCTATAGTGCTGTATAGTAAGTTCACAGTAAAGACCCAGGTTCGATGCCAGACGATGGAATTTCAGCGAATTTTAAGGAAAATTTCAATCAATTTTTTTCTTTTGATGGCCGTCCCGATATGATGCCGACATGAAAATAGTGTTGTCGATCTGCTTGCAGTATGCAAGCTACATTTTACTCGTATAATAGATAGATGCTTCTCCGGACTCACTGATATATATAGATAGATAGGATACTAATTCACAGGCTAAACCACAAGCGTCATTGAATAAAACTTTACGACATATTGGCCATAACGTGTAACCGGCAGAAAAATCAAGATTTTGATCCTCAGTGTCATGGGTTTGATTCCAGAAGGCATCAAAGTACCGATTTTTCCCATTTGAATGCATTGCTTTGATTTTCGGGAATTTTTAAAAAATACTTCCCGTATAGGTAGAGAATCATACTCAAGGAGCCTATATATATGGTCATGATCTATCGAAAACATAAATGACTTATCGGAAAATATCCTGTGTACGATGCTAGGACGATGCAAAAATCTGCCATTTAAAATTCATTGAGGTAGTTTTTCATTATTTTTTATGCCTTTATCGAAATAATAGGAAGTTCTTGCTTGGCTGGAAGATGTATCGTAAGAATTGGTTTAAGAAAAACATTTTCATAAGACCGTACTATTCCTGGGTTCGATGCCAGAGCACATTAAAATTTCTCTCATAAGGAATATAAGGGAAAAGGAGGACGTCGTTTGAGGCAGTTGCAGCCAATATTTCTGCTTGAATTTTCACACATAGTTAGAGAAGATGATCTTCTGTTGTGCTGCGTAGTAAGTCCACCAGGAAGACCCGTGTTCGATGCCAGACGATTAAATTGAGCGAATTTTAAGAATATTTTCAACCCTTTTTTTTTTTCTTTTGAGAACCGTCCCGATATTATGCCGATATGAAATTAGTGTTGTCGATCTGCTTGCAGTATGCAAGCTACATTTTACTCGTATATATAATAGATACTAAGGAAAAAATTTTATTGAAAACATTCGTGTAAAATTAGATGGAATTCTATGATGAACGTGTCAACCTGCCAATCCGTTTGTCTCTTTTCCGAGAGAGCGATTCAAAGAAGTTGTCTTACAGCTTCGGAGTGTGTCATTTTGTGTTCTCAATGTGACGAAAGATAGGTTAAGAATTGTGTTTATATAAATAGCGATTAAGGTACCAAAACGTTGAACTTCGAAACAGTTCATACAATTTCATCTAGCAAAAAGGTCCTGGGTTCGAGACCAGGTGGCTCTATCATTTGAAATCCATGACGGATTTTCAATATTTTTACGTTTCATTCACCGAGAAGGTGGGAATTCTACGACCATGCATGCGAACAGAAGTAATGGCTGTTTTATCTTTCACCTTAGGATCATTGGTCCGAAGCCAAGGCACCATTTGTATTCTATCACGTATTTAAAATGGGGAATAAAGAATTAGGTTTGAGGACCTTATCGATATGATACCGACTCCAATTTAAATCATAAATATGCTTTCATCAAACAACTTCTACTCGTATATATATGTAGCTACAGATTTGAAAGAAATACGTAATTTATCCTATCAATTAATAAGCTACATAATTGATTTGCTATTGTTGAAACTACACGATTGTTCAAAGCGATATTGTCACAACAATCAGATAGAAAACACAACTTAATCAACAATATGCAATCAAAAATAGCAACTAAAAATATCCCCACCGCTTAAATAAGCGACATTAATGAACTGCTATTGTTTGCAACTATGATATCGTCTAAAATATTAGCGCTACAACAATTGGGTTGACAAAACAACTCGATCAACAATAGCCAACACCAATAACAACATAATATATCGCACTCGCATGAATTAGCTACATTATTGATTTGTATTGTTGAAACTACACGATCGTTCATAGCAATATTGTCACAACAATCAGATTGACAAGAAAACTAAATCAACAATAACCATCAAAAATTGCAAATTAAAACATCGCAACCGCTTCAGTAAGTGACAAGATACACTTGCTATTGTTTTTAACTAAACGATCGTTTAAAGCAGGGCTCCCGCAACCTTTTCTCACATACGACACACCTAAAATTCTTCCTAGAATTCCTCGGCACACCAAAACTAAAATACGTAGGTATTAAATAAATTACAATAATTATTCTATAGTACATTTTGAAAATTAGACAATATTATGAAAAATAATTTGTCATTTTGTATTTAAAACATAATGAAAAATTGTAAAATGTCAAATACATTGAATTACCGGTGGCGGAGCGCTGGTTCAAAGCAATAACGCCACAACAATCGGATTGACAATGCGACTTCATCAACAATAACCATCAAAAATATCAAAAAACATCGCCAACGCTACAACGGCAGTTCACCCCCGTCAGGTTGGGACCCCTGAGCCGTACATCACGCATTTTACTGCGATCTTCGACAGTGTTTTGTCGTTTGAATAGCCACACGTACAGACATATACAATCAGTACAAATGTATATATATGTATACAGCTAGTCGGACTTGGGACATCTTTTTCCGGCACATCCCTTCCGTGGGGCCGCAATGCATGCCGGTCTCGCATTTGTGGCAATTAAGGCACTTCCCTCCTTCAATTCAAAGACATTAAGGAAGCAGTGGGTCGATAGCAGAAGTGGAATACGTTCCGACACGACCACGACACCTCCTGGAGGAAAGGTGAACTAAAAAGATCGCGCCTAAGGGACTCCACAGCACCGGAGAGGCATCTAGCGGAGATACAACATAACATCACGAAAAGAGGGAAATTTGAAATAGGTATTTTTGAGATTGCGTACGAGAGTATCAATGAAAATAATGATAATTTATTGTGCTCTGGTTGCATTCCCATAGAGAGACAGAAAATGAATATTACATGTAGTACTTAATAATATGAAAATGCTCAGAGTACAAAAAATACGATAAATCACGTAAAAAATACAACTAAAATATGCTAAATCTAAAAAATTAAATGAATCACTGAGAAAAACAAAAATACAAAAGAATGTAATAAAATAAACATAATAAAATAAAATCTGAAGAAGAAAAAAAAATGCAATAGTAAACAATGAACTTTGCAAAAAAAGATAAAGCAGAAAAACGAATTCGCTCCTACCAGCTATTCTCTTAGCGAAGTTTCTTAAGTGCTTTTCCACATATATTTCGGATGTGGGCACTCCATAATAGATTATTCGTCCAGAGTTACTCCAAGATACCGAAGATACCATTTACAGTTGTCAGTTTACCTACTTAGTTGTCGTATGGCTCACGGGTAGAAAATCGGAATTCTGATGCTGGGATCTTTAGTAATTTTGCCCGAATCTAATGGGCCCATCACATTTTGGGCCCAATAGGGCCTTATACGAGATATGAGGCCCAACTTTGAAATTCAAAATGCAAACGTACATTTTTTATTACAGATTCGAATTCAGCGGGTGATTTTACATCCGAATTAGTTGAAACCCAAACATTTTGGGTCAATTTTTGGGCCCTATGCTGCGTTTTGCGTACACAAACTCACATAATTTCTGTTTTCTATTGCATCACAACACATCTGATTTCCCTCATGAGTGTGCTAGTAATCTACCCTTCCAAACTGTAAATACGTACCTGCAATTGCTGGTTGCCTTCTTACAGAAATTTTATCGTTATCCATGTAATGTATCTCTTTAATTATCAGCTTTTAAAGTCCTCGAATATTTTTACGGGATAACACATCGGATTAAACAATGGGATCGGTCGTCAGGGGGATGAGTTGTTTACAACCTCCAATTTTCACCAAATTTTCGTGTATTTCACCGATATTCTCGCAAATTCGAATCGAAAGTAATATTCCACGAATGAAATAAGAATCTTCATTCAATTTTCTTTCTTTCGGTGTTTGTCTCGTTAACGTGCGACTATTCCTTCTAATTTAATTTCGCGAAAGAAATAAACCCTGCATGCGATGAAAATGAGTTTTACGTGTATTCTCTATGGAAAACCATCTGAGCGGTCTGGGATTTACTATTATTATTTTCCAAGTTTTTTCCGATATTGTCACAGATTCAAATTGAAAGTAAGACTCCACGAATGGAATAAGAATAAGGTTTATTTCTTTGTTAAATTAAATTATAAGAAATTAATAGTCGTACTTACTGAAGGAGAAGTAAAGAGTCCAATGGAGATTCTTATTTTGTTTGTGTCTCGTGATCATATCTTGAAGTCATAAGAGTTCTCAACAACGAGCAAGTATGGCAATACGTTAACTAATGGAAGTGATTCCAGAGACACGCGAAGCGGTGCTGATCTAAGTGGTACAGTGCGAAGCGAAGCTACGTTAAGCTGACTTGGCTTCAGAAGGCCGTGTGGAAGACGAGAGGAGCAAAGCCGAGCGACGTCTAAATTTACTGCTAGACTCCGCTTTATATCTGTTGGCATTAAGTGCATTCAGAAGTTCGATAGCTAAAGCGTAGTCCGCTCCGAGTAGCTTAGCTCAACTAAACTTCGCTCTGTGTTTATGCAAGTATTGCCTCTAAGCGAAAAAAACGGAGTATAACATTACTAAGCGGAATGTAAGCAGCGTCTAAGCTGTTTATAAGCCTAGTCTAAGCGAACTGAGCGGAATCCACGCGATCTCTACTCTGAATATGTAAGTAGGCTGGAAGCGTACTGAGCGGACTCTAAAATAACTAATCGGTCTCTAAGCGAATGAATCGGTCACGAATCGAAATAAGCGGTCTCTATGCGAAAAAAGGAAGCTCTTAGCGAAGTATGCGGTCGATAAGCGAAGTGATTGGTCTGTAAGCGAAATAAGCGTACACTAAGCTAATAAAGTGGACTCTAAGCGGTCTCTAGGTTAATCAAGCGGTCTCCGAGCGAGCTAAGCGGTTTTTTAAGCGCACTAAGCAGTCTCTAAGAAAATCAAGCAAAATCTAAGCAAAATAAACTGTCAAAAAGCGAAGAAAGCAGTCACTAAGCGAAGTAAGCGGTCACTAAGCGAACTCTAAGCAAAATAAGCGGTCTGTGAAATTAATAAGCGATTCAACAATTGAATATCACATGTTTATATAAAAATTACTGAATTCTCAAATACAAATCGCCCTTCTTTGTCGCTTTTCCAATTCCCCAAATACGACACATGTCGGCCCATGCACTATATTCTATAAACCAGGCATAACTAACGCTAATCAGCATCGCCTCTACCAACTTCTCTCTTAACGAAGTATTTTAAGTGCTTATCCAAATATATTTCGGATATGCGCACCCCATGATAGATTAATCGTGAGAATTACTGCAAGATACTTCACCGATTCTACTGCCATTGCGTATACCTCATGGAGGATGCAAGAAAAATCATTTACTACGAGTAAAACTTGCTTGCATTCTGCGAACTAATTGATCATAAAAATTTCAAGTCGATATAATCTCGTGACGGTTCTCAAAAGAAAAAAAGTAATTGATAAAAACCTTTAAAATCACCACGATTTATTTTAAATAGGAGATATATTTACCACCCGGCAACGAAGCCGGGTCTTCCTGGTGATACTTTCTATGCAGCACAACAGAAGATCACAATCTCTGTGTGTGAAAACTCAAGCAGAAATATTGGCTGCAACTGCCTCAAACGACGTCCTACTTTTCACATATATTCCTTATGAGAGAAATTATAATGTGCCCCGGCATCGAACCCAGGAACAGCATGCTATTATATAAATTGTTTTCTTAAACCGTGTCTTAATATACATCTTCTAGCAAAGCACGAACTTCCTATCATTTCGATAAGTGCATCATAAAAATGAAAAACTACACCAATGTATTTTAAATAAGAGATGTTCGCATAGTCCTAGCATCGAACCCAGGACATTTTATTTAAAGGTCAGTAATGTTTTCGATAGATCATGACCATAAATATAAGCTCCTAGAGTTTTTATTCTCTATCTATCCAGGAGGCATTTTATTGAAATTCCCAAAAACCAATGCAATGCATTTAAACGGGGAAAATCGGGATTTTGGGGCCTTCTGGGATCGAACCCATGGTCAGAATGATCGATTTCTTACTCTTTTTGGGTGTTTCACGTCAGGGTTTATAAGCTGTAAAAATATCAAGTCAATCACGCTTGTCGTTTTGCCTGTGAATTTGTATCCTATCTATATACCTATATACATGAATGAATCCGGAGAAGGAATTATATTTAATAGATATTAGCTAAATTTGGCCATGCTTTGCTATGGCTCAGGTATGAAATGAATTTAGGTGTAAATAAAGGTATTCTAGTGAAATTAGATTCACCGAGAAAACAGATAATTTTATACCTCTGCCAATGTACAATGGAGAATATCGAAAGAAATGTATCGAATTATGACGCAACAATCAAAATCGAATCAACTCACATTTCGATTTTAGAAAATACATAATTCAAATCGCTACCAACGATTGATTATGCACATTATATTGAAGGAAATCAGCAACTTTTCTCTTTTTCTTTAACTCTAAATAGGCC
Organism: Sympetrum striolatum; assembly: GCA_947579665.1. Taxonomy (NCBI): domain Eukaryota; kingdom Metazoa; phylum Arthropoda; class Insecta; order Odonata; family Libellulidae; genus Sympetrum; species Sympetrum striolatum. The sequence goes on from CANPUZ010000233.1 coordinate 10,987, forward strand.
AAAATGCAGGTAGTTGGATTCAACAATGGCATTTGTCGTCAGGGGGACCGGATGTTTACACCATCGAAATTTCAGGAAATGTTTGCGTATTTCATGTAAAATATCGATCATTCAATTTGAAAACTGTAAAACACGACCAAAATAAGATTCTTCATTCCTTTAGAGACCACTTAGTTCGCTTAGAGTCTGCTTAGCTCGCTTAAAGTCCGCTGACTTCGCTCAGAGACCGCTAAGTAGGCTTAGAGATCGCTCACTTCGCTTACAGACCGCACAGTACGCCTAGAGACCGCTTATATCGCTTAGAGTCTGCTTAGCTTGCTTAGAGTCCGATATGCTGGCCAATAGTCCACTTACTTTGCTTAAAGACCACTGATTTCTCTTTCAGACAGTTTAGTTTGCATAGAGTCCGCTTTGCTTGCTCAGAGTCGGATAGCCTCGCTTAGAAATTGCTTAATTTGCTTAGAAACCGCTCAGTACGCCTGAAGACCACTTGATTCGCTTAAGAGTCCGCTAAGACGCTTAAATATAGCCTAGCTCGCTTACAAACCGCTTTGAGACCGCATGCATTCCGATTACTTCGCTCATAGACCGCTTAGACAGCATTTACATTCTGCTTAGTAACATTAAGATCCCGCTTACTCCACTGAGAGTCCGCTAACTTCGCTTAGAAACCGCTTAGTTAGCTTAGAGTCTGCTTGATTATGCAAGTCAATAAAACCGTAATCAACAGCTTTTCTCTTCTTCTTAACTCAAAATTGGTCAAAATGCAGGATTCAACAATGGCATTTGTCGTCAGGGGGACCGGTTGTTTACACCCTCGGAATTTTACACAAATGTCGCGTATTTCGTGTAAAATCTCGATAATTCAATTCGAAAACAATAATACACGACCAAAATAAGATTCTTCATTCATTTTTCCTTCTGTTGGTGCTTGTCTCAATTCCGTACGACCATTATTTCATATTTAATTTCGCAAAATAAAAGAATCCTGCGGCCGAAAAAAAATTAACTTTACGTGTTTTACTTAAGGTAATGGTTTGACTCGTCTGGGATCGAACCGAGGACGAAATGTCAACTACAAAAACACTCCTGTATCTGAAAGCAAAGTTGAGATAAAATTTCAAGTTCAAGTAAAATACAATTGTGTATTTTTCGAGTTTTACGGTCACAAACACACGCGGGCTGAACTTTTAATAAATTTGATTTTATTTCGTAGAAGTTAAATATTGAACACTTTCCTGCGTTTAGCTCTAATTGCCAATCAGCGCACGCATTCGTAATTCTATATAAGTAGTAATTATAGCAGATATTGCGGCAAATAACGCCAGTTGCGAATTTAACGAGGGTGGTTATGATTGCAATAAACAAATCACTATGTTCCCATGAAACCAAAGCACTATTGCAACTGACCGCTACGACAACTGAGCGAATTTAGTTTGCAGATGGTATTAATCGACCGACCAATCCATCGACCGGGTTCGAACCCAGATCGCTAGGATAGTATTCCATAATGAATACACGTAAAACTAATTTCCATCGCATGCAGGGTTTATTTCTTTAGCAATATTAAATTAGAAGGAATAGTTAACGAGACAAACACCGAAAGAAAGAAAATCGAGTTTATATTCTTATTTTAATCTAGTATCATGGTCATATCTTAAATTTGTAAGAGTTCTCAACCACGAGCAAGTATTGCAATACGTTATCTAAGGAAAGGAATTCCAGAGACACGCGAAGCGGCGCTGAGCTGAGTGGAACAGAACGAAGCTAAGCTACGTTAGGCTTACTTCGCTTCAGAATGAACCACGGCCGTTAAGAAGATGAGAAGAGCGTACCGAGTGACGCCAAAATGTACTGCTCGACTACGCCTCGCATCTTTTAGCTTTAAGTGCATTCAGAACTTCGATTAGTCCGCTAGTAGTCCGCTCCGCGTAACTTCGCAAACTTAGCTTCGCTCTGCATTTATTCGCGAAGTGGTCTTCAAGCGAATGAAGTAATATATTATTACTAAGCGTAATGTAAGCAGCGTCTTAGCTGCTTATAAGCTGTGTCTAAGCGAACTGAGCGGAATTTAAGCGATCTCTAAGTTGAATAAGTGCATTGTAAGCAGGCTGAAAGCGTAATGAGCGGAATCTAAAATTACTAAGCGGTGGATGTTAAGAATAAAGATTTAGAAATACATTATTCCACACATTTATTTGATGAACTACCGGTTTCGGCACAGATCGGCCATCGTCAGGTAAGGAAGTTACAAACAAGAAGGCTTATATTGGGAAACGGAGCGGTATTTGGTGCGTCTATGGAAACAAAGCAATAGGAAAGGGAGGTGAGAGAAAGAAGGGTTAGGTCTTGTGGGAGCTTTCTGGGGGGTAAAGGTTGGTCTTATCTGGGAGAGAGCTTTTAGGAAGAGTACAAAGAAGTAAGGGAGAGTAAGATACCGGAACTATTTCGTTAACTACGTTCTGATAAGCAATTTTGGATGTTAAAATTTCTCTCTGCTCCAACAAATTCATTTCTTTTCGATGGATGTGCAGAATTTCAGGAATGAAAGATGAGGAATGGTTGGAATCATTAAGGTGTTGAGCAAAGTGAGAGGCGGGAGTATTATTCAAAAACCTGACGTGGCCAACACATGACTTTCTCCATATTTATTGAAGCCTATGCCGGTAATATATAAATAACTCTAAAACAATGAATGTTACAGGAAAATGTTTTTTACAAAAGTTGTAGTAAAATACATTATCTATAACTTTGGTACATAATTGTATATACCTACATTGAATTCTGACAGAGATATGTATGAAAAACTTCCATTTCTGGATAAACAACTACTTCCGGTAAACTAATATTGAAGAATAACTCCTAAACAATCAGAGTAACGAGGAAATGTTTCATTCAAAAGTTGTAATAAAGTACATTATCTATAACTTTTGTATGTAATTGTATATACCTAAATTGCATTCTGACAGAGATATTTAAGAAACAAAATCTTGTTCCGGATAAACCGCAACTTCCGGTTAAGCGATATTCTCCAAAAACTAATCAATTCTTGGTAATGTTAGGAAAATACTAAATATGAATTTTGGAAATGATCGGATAATTACTTTTTAAGATAGAGCGCCCACAAACTTTCTTACCACAGACACACAGACATGTTCGGGAAAATAGCTAAAACGTGATTGGACTCCCTCACATCGACCCCCACAAATTGAAGGCACCGTGACTCATCAATTCCATCCTCGTCTAGTGAATTTGTCCTCCACTTCGCTTCCTAAATATGCCACAGACATCCTCAACCTAGGGTTAAAGTTTGCTCCACCCCCAACCTTTCAATTCTTCGACAGAAAAAAACCTCGTGGCCGATTGTGAAGTTGCTCTTAACAGGGAAAGTGTGGCGGTTAAACATTCGGTGGCGGAATGCATCCGCAAAAGTGTCAATTCTCACATTTCCAAACCCCATGGTTTAAACAAAACTTCCTATTTAGAATATAAAACGAAAATCTTCGTGAAAGAAAATAACCTAATAATACAGAAAGCCGACAAAGGACAGTGTGTGGTCGTTTTAGACAAAGATCTTTATATAAAAAAGTGCATGGAATTCATTAAGAATTATCAAATTGTGCCCCTCCAAAAGGACCCAACTCCTAACTTCCAGTCAGCCATAAAGAAAATCTTAGGCAAATCATCTATATTCACTGCCTTAGAGAAGTACAAAATCACCACTATGAACCCCCTCCCCCCACGTTTCTTCGGCCTTCCTAAATTACATAAGCTAGAACAACCCATAAGACTTGTCGTCTCAGGAATCTCTGCTCCAGCCCATAATCTTTCCTTCAAGTTAAATAGCATAATCAGGAACTTCACGAAATTTTTACCGAAATATGGACTGAAAAATTCTTTTGAACTTGCGAATGAACTCAGTGAAATGACCTTCCCACAGGACGCCCTTCTTGTTTCCTTTGATATTAGTAACTTGTTTTCATCAATACCTTGTGCGGATTCCTTACAGGCCCTTAAAGACATCCTGTCCAGAAGTAATATTCCCCCAGAAAAAGAAGATGATATAATCAGTTTAGTATCGGAGTGTGTTTCCCAAAATTATTTTCAGTTTGATGGGGATTTTTACAGACAACTAGATGGCTTAGCCATGGGGTCTCCATTGTCTCCCCTTCTAGCAGAGGTTTTTCTGAATTCCCTCGAAAGTGGCTTATTTTCCTCAAACAACTCCTTAATTAAGCATTGCTTATTCTGGCGCTGCTATGTGGATGACATATTCTGCATATGGGATGGCACTAAGGAACAGCTGAGCTACTTCCTCGACCACGTGAACTCTCTCCACAGCTCTTTAGTTTTTACAATGGAATCTCCCTCGGACGGATCCCTTAATTTCCTGGACCTCACCATCTCCCTGAAAAATGGAAAACCGGACTTCGCCATCTATAGAAAACCTACATATACGGACCACGTCATCCCCAACCTGTCTTCCCACCACCATTCCCATAAACTTGCGGCTTTCCATTCGATGATCCACCGTCTTATTCATATCCCCCTTTCATCATCCCAATTTACCAAGGAACTCAACATCATCAAAGAGAGAGCATACCGTAATGGATACAACACCCGATTAGTGGACCGCCTCCTGAATCGTAAACTTAAGAAAATAGCTTCCAAAAGGATCACCCCCTCTTTGTCCGAATCAACTCCCTCTCCTGTCTCTTGGAGAAAACTCCCTTTCTTAGAAACCATTTCTTACCGCCTGGGGAGAATACTTCCAGATAAAATCCGACCAGCATTCTACACTCCAAGATCCCTGAGAACTTTATGCACAGGCAAAGATAAGAGGGACCTGGACAGTTGGGTATACAAACTATCGTGCAGTTATTGTCCGGCTATCTACGTGGGACAGACCGGAAGGGCCCTTAAGACTAGGATTTCGGAACATAAGCGTTGCCTACGCACCGTGGGTCCAGGCTCGGCCTTCGCAGACCATCTCAACGACCAGAGCCACAGCAGCGTCTTTCAGCCTCAACTCCTTCATCGAGAGACGAAAGGACGCCGCCTCGACGCCCTCGAAATCATCGAAATAACAAGCAGAAAGAAAGAAATGCTTACAAACGAATATTTGTTTCCTAACCCCTCCCCACTCCTTTCTGTACCTGCTACTTTGTTTCCCTCTAACTCCCCCTCTTCTCCATCCTCCTAACAACCCCCCCTATTCCTCTTTCATATATATGTCCGTAAACTTCTATACATGTACCTGAAGATGTCAACTCGTTGACGAAACCGGTCGCTCAAAATAAATTTGTGGAAGTTACTAAGTGTTTCATTACTATGGTTTATACTGAATTCCACCAAGTGAGAATGAACATATTAATTATACAACTAAGCAACTTTTACTCGTACCTATATCTATTATATATAGACGCTTCTCCAGATATACTTATATACACATTCATTCATAGGGGATCAAAATTCTAACCATGTTCCACAAGTGCCAATGACTTGAAACTTTTACGACGTATTGGCCATAACGTGTAACCTCCAGAAAAAAGGCGACTTTGAACCTCAGTGTCATGAATTGGATTCCAGAAGGCCCCAAAGTCCCGATTTTCCCTATAAAGATACATGGTGGGGATTTTCGAAAACTTTTTTGATGTACTTCACGTCAAAGTAGAGAGTTGAAATTCAAGAGATCGCTAGAAGCCGATCATATAAAACGAAAACCCAAAATACATATTTGAGGATTATCCTTGGTTCGACGCTAGGTCAGGGCAAATAGTCCCCTATTTAAAAAGCATTGCATTGCAATTATTTAAAACTTCTTTTGAGTCACTTCCCGATAAGATTGAAAGTTGGCATGCAGATAGAAATCATTAATATGTTTCTTATACATTGGCAACCATTTCGCTGATGGTCCTTGGTTCGATCCCAGTGAGGTATTTGCATATCTCAATGCATTTGTAATGAGAATATAGAAATCCAGTTACAGGTACTTCCCTGCATGATATCGGCTTCAAACTTTGCATTAAATAAAATCAAGTCAATGCAAGTCATAATGTTCATTCACAGCTGCCAATATGTCCTGGGTTGGACACCAGGCGTCTCTAAAATTAGTAACTGTTACGATTATTAAGAATTTTTTTAAACTACTTCCCAATAATATAGAAACTCAAAACTTGGCATGTGAATAGAGATTATTGATATATTTCATATACGCTGATAATGGCTTCCCTGATCGTCCTTGGTTCGATCCCAGAAAGACATTTACGTTAACCTTTTCATTTCTTATGGGGATAATGGAGTCTTATATCAGGACCTTCCCGGTATGATATGAAATTCAAACTTTGCATTAATTAAGATTGGTTCCTAACAAGTTATTTTGTCTATTCATATCAGAAAAAGGTTCCTTGGATCGACACCAGGCGTCTACAAAAATAAGAATACGCTATGACTTTTAAAATTACGAGTATAATGTTGCTTGCATACTGCAAGCAGATCGGCAAAACTAATTTCATATCGGCATCATTTCGGGACAGTGCTAAAAAGAAAATAAAAAAGAATTGAAAATATTCTTAAAATTCGCTGAAATTTCATCGTCTGGCATCGAACCCGGGTCTTACTGGTGAACTTACTATGCAGCACAATAGAAAATCACCATCTCTAACTATGTGTTAAAATTCAAGCAGAAATATTGGCTACAACTGCCTCAAAAGACGTTCTAATTTTCACGAATGTAAATGGCTCTCTGGATTCGAACCAACGACGATCTTGGAAATCTAAAACATGATTTTGAAATGTATCTATGTTCTCTATCCATATGTCTAATTTCATGTTTAAATATTATTGGGAAAGGGTTCAAAATAATTATTGAAAATCGGATCAGTTACTTATTGTAGAGACGCCTGGTGTCAAACCCAGGACACAGCATCGAACCATGGACAATACTCGAAGATTTTTTTTTTTATTTTCGTTAGAAATGCACGGCTTCTAGCGATCCCTCGAATTTCAACTCTCTACTTTTCCGGGAAGTGCGCCCAAAAAATTTTCGAAAATCCTCACCATGTATTCTTATGGAGAAAATAGCAGGTTTGGGGCTTTCTGGAATCGAACCCATGATACTGAGGTTCAAAGTCGGCTTTTTTCTGGAGGTTGCACGCTATGGCCAATACGTCGTAAAACTTTCAAGTCGGTGGCACTTGTGGAACATGGTTAGAATTTTGATCCCCAGTGAGTGAGTGTATATCTAGGTATATCCGGAGAAGCGTCTATATATAATAGATATTAAACTCTTACCGATATCATTGAAACTCATAATTAGCATGTGAATAAAGATTATAAATAAATTTAAGGAGTTTTCTATTAGCACAAAAACGATTAGTAATATTTTTAAAAACATTAATCCTATCAGTGTTACCAACCTACAAAAGTTGTATTCAAAAATTATTTTAGCTTCAGGCTACATTTGGTATTTAAAAAAAGAGTTGTTATTAATTAACATTTCTGAAACTATATCCAGCGTAATAACTGCAAACAGTAGTGGTGCCAACCTTTAAAAACGAATGATTCATAAGTTTTCATTTCCTAGCGCTTTGTAACTTTATTGGAAGTATATGAACATACACTTACTCAGTGAGCATTGGTAAAAAAATGTATGCTCCCAAAGAGCATTTTTAACATTTTAGGGGCATTCGAAAAATATTTGGTAAAATCTTACAAATATCCTTTAAACTTGTTTCAGGTATTATTTTTTTTGTTGGTATGCATGACATGGTCTTTATTATCACCTAGTAACATTGAATTAAATTGTGTACAGGAGCTCAAAAATTATTAAAATATGGTTTAGATAATTATTGAAATTTATTTCTGTAAATTTGGTAACGCTGCTGAAATTGCAAACTTTTTTACTACTTGAAATTAATGAAATGGTTAATGTTAGTTTTCTGGGGGTTTCACAGTTACTTATTTTCAGGTTGAAATTTTGAGGGTCTCTGTCCTAATCCCGACCCTTAGGCCCCCATCAGGGGGGCCATTAAAAACTGACCACATGGAATACGATTAAAAAAAAAGTTATAAACAATTTATTAACTTCCTCATCTCATTCATCCAAAGAGATAAGCAAGCGACTTTTGATCGACGTTCTATGATAAAAATTTAGATTTTTCGTGATTTTACTAGAAATGACCTGTTGATGCACGGCAACGTTGCTCAGTTAGATAGGTGGATGTTTTAAATATCTCAACAGGGTAAGGGTTTGGTTGGGGGTGGATTTCTATATTTATTAAATTTTTGCTAGAAATCCCCCCCCCAACCAACCCAGTATTAATGTTGCCGTGTGTCAATGGGTCATTTCTAGTAACATCACAAAAAACCTTAATTTTTATCATAGAACGTCGATCAAAAGACACTTTTATATTTCTTTGGACGATTGAGATGACAAAGATAATAAATTACGAGGGAGCTAAGCGGTTTTTTAAGGGAACTATGCAGCCACTAAGAAAATCAAGCGAATAAATCGGTCACTAAGCAAAGTAAGCGGTCACTAAGCGAAGTAAGCGGTCACTAAGCGAAATAAGCAGTCACTAAGGAAAAAAAATGTTCACTAAGCTTTTAAGTTGGTTACTAAGCGAATTAATCGGTCAGTAAGCAAAATAAACGTTCACTAAGCGCTTTAATATGTTACTAAGTGATCAAAATAATAAAATCACGAAAAATCTTAATTTTCATCGTAGAACATCAATCAAACAACACCTTTATATCTCTTTGGACGATTGAGATGACAAAGATAATAAATTAATTCTCATTTGAATGGTTTATAACTTTTAAAATCGTATTCCACGCGGTCTGTTTTTTTATGGTCCCCCATGCTGTGGTGGCTGGGCGCTTCCGTGCTTGGAATCTGAGCTAAGGGTCCGGATTAGGACGGTGACCCTCCTAATTTCTACTTAGAAAAAAGTAATGGTGGAACCCCCAGAAAACTACCATTAACGTAACGTAACCACATGACGTAGCAAACATCTTTACAAAACAGAAATTTGGTTGAAATACCTTCATTAGTTACGTGATACCGAAGGAAATACGATGCCTGGGGTCATATTAATATAAATCTTATCTATAATAATAAATATAATCTAATATGTCGATCAAAAGTCATAAATAAAGATTTCATGGAACTTAACGCTCACCCCAAATACAATCCCAGAAGAATAAGCGTATATAATACAAAACATGAAAAAAAATGAAGAGATGAAAATGATTAAGGAATTCCATGGACAATTTGAAATATGATTCTGACGACTCCGAATGCAATGATATTATCAGTAATCGGTCACGAAAAAAGAAAAGTACTTCAGAAAAATGAAAACAAATGAAAAAATAATGAATTAGTAAGAAATGACACAAAAAAATATTTCCAATTAATAAAATGAACTGATGAACAAAATCAAAAGGTACATTTTGTGATTATTTAAATTAGTAAATAAATCAACAAAACAATAATAAACTAATCAAAATTAATTGAAGGAACTTTCAAATGTTTGCAAAATTTATATATGTTTTCATACTTACATTTTTGCATTTAATTAATTTTTATTTATACATGTTTATGTTTTTTTTTGGGTTTATTGTATGTCTGCATAAAAATATATATATTTCTTTTATAAATTGTGATAAACGTTAAAGTTGCCACCAGTACAAAACCACTTATCTGTGGCAGTTTTGTGTGATAAATATTTAAATAGACAATAAATGGTTTCAATTTATTGAAAAATGAAATTAATTATTCCTTTGAATCTGTGAGAGTACATTTAGTCAAGAAATGATTAAAGAATAAAGAACGCACAAAATAATTGAAGAAATTTAAAAAACCAAAGCAAAACACAAAACAATACAACATAATGAAAGCATTTTAGTGGTTATGTTAAAATAAAGAATATCTGAAAGAAAAAAGAGCAATTGAAACAATTAAAAAGAAGAGGAAAGTAGTTAATGATCAGAAAAATAAATTAAATAGAAAAAGTAAAATAGATAAAACAAATATTGAAAATTAATACAATGAACTGTAGAAACAAATCAAAAAGTAAATTTTGGATTATTTAAATTACTCAGTAAATAAACAAAACGATAATATACTAATTAAAACAATAGTTAGCAAGAGTTAACTTTAAATTAATTGGCGCCAATAATCAAAGTATGAGTAAACCCAGCTTTCTGACGAAGAAACGACTTGGCTGATTGCAAAGAGGGGTCATTTACAACTTTTAGCATCTGTTTCTTACTTATGATACCGCCTTAAATTACCAGAGGAGCCCACAGCTTCCTTCGTACACCACTAAGATATTCTTTTGTGTGTAAGCCACACGTTGATCGGCGAGATTGAGGGTTTTTTGGGGACAAGTCTATAGTCCGAGTATTAGTTTCCGTATTTCCTGGCCTATCAGACGCATCTTGATTTTTCAGGTGGGAATTAAAAAAAAAAGAACTCATACTTTGTTACATCAGGTTGAGTGCTGGTTAACTCTATATAGCGAGAGATACAATGTATTAGCATAGGGATGACATCTCCGTTATTATGTGTTTAAGTTTTGCAGCAGCACCACATGAGAGATGAAATTAAACGTGCTACATTTATGCATTTCCGATTTACCTGGGAATTTTTATAATGGAAGTTCTGTCATCAAAATATTAAAACAGAATTCCTTACCACTTGATCAAAAAAGTGTTATTATCGAAATTTGTAACTAACTGAACTATTTCCTATGCCTGATACAGTAAAATATACTTAATAGTATGCATTTATCCCGGCGAATCGGCTTGCTTATTACAGGACGGAGTAATATCCAAATACAATTGGTGCATAAGACGCCTACTGACTTTAGAGCATATTTTGGAGTTAAAAAAGTGCGTCTTATAGGCAGGGAAATACGGTATGTGCCCCTGGAATTTGTGAATTTATCACTAGCTAAGTACACAATATATCTGAATTATTCTTATGCCAAACTAAGCACAATCTTAATGTCTACGTTCAAAATTTAGGATGGGATTATAAATTATATGGGAGTCCTTATAAAGGTCCAACGGTGTATTATGAATTGATATTTTCCCTATCCGCAATGGGTTCTCTGCACTCCAAAGTGCTGATGAGCCTGTTCGGGATATCATGCCTGCACCTCAGCCCTCTGAAGTAGTCACGTCCGAGGGAAGGCGGGGAGGGAAGGGAATTATATTAATAGGGAGCTCGAACGTCAGGCGGGTAGCGGCCCCTTTGCGGAATAGGGCAGAACGGGAGGGTGGTGACATGAGGGTCACATCTTGGTGTGTTCCCTCGGGGCAAGTGGCCCAAGTCACGGGTGCGGTTCGTGCGGCGGTCGCGGGCACTAGTTGCTCTAGTCTGCGGGTGGTAGCCCATGTCGGCGCCAACGATGCCTGTTCCCGTACGTCCGAGGAGATTTTAAGTTCTTTAAAGGACTTGAACTCTGAGGTCGCGCGGGTCGGGGAGTCGCTTGGAGTCGAGATGAAGCTATCCATCTGCAGCATTGTTCCTCGGTTCGACTGCGGCCTTCGCGTTTGGCAGGGGATAGAGGGCCTAAACGCGAGGTTGTGGGAGTTCTGCAGGGACATGGGAGCCGACTTTGTCGACCTGCGGCCGACGCTCAGATCGTGCCGTGTTCCCCTAAACCGTTCTGGGGTTCACTATACCGCTTTGGCTTCGAGTCGGGTGGCTCAGAGGATTTATGAGCACTGTAGGTACTTTTTTTTAGGATAAAGAGTAGGCCAGTTAGTGGGTTGAAGGGAACGAAATACTCGGCCGATCGAATTATGGAAAAAGCGCCGAACAGCGAAACGAAAAATAAGCGAAATTTACCGACAATCCCACCTAAATTTGTTTGCGAAAGAAAAATATCAATTGCGATAGTTAACTGTAGGAGTGTTAAAAATAAAGTATCCGATTTGGAACATATTATTCGTAGCCACGACACCGATATTTTTATAGGTACAGAAAGCTGGTTAAATGAGGATATAAGCGATAATGAAATATTTCCAAAGGATTACACTATTTATCGCCGGGATCGTAGGGAAAAGACAGGTAGCGGTGTTTTTATTGCGGTTAAATCATCTCTCCAGAGCAAGCCGAGGACTTTGAGTGATAGCGATATAGAAAGCGTCTGGTGCACAATAAGCCAACAGAACAAGCCGAACATAAATGTATGTGCGTTTTACCGACCACCAAACTCTTCTCGACAGGTTTTGCGACATCTTAACGACGAAATAAATTTCTACACGAGTAAGAACAACCAGAGTATAACTATAATCGGGGGGGATTTTAATCTTCCAGACATCGACTGGAATAATCATAGCATAAAGAAAAGGGCCCGGGATGTCGACTCATGTAAAAAGTTATTAAATTTACTTCAGAAAAACTCACTAAGTCAAGCAGTAAAATCGCCAACCAGGGGTGACAATATACTCGATCTCCTTTTAATTAACTTTCCTGAGCGCATAGAGAACATTTCGACTGACGAAGGTCTTGGAGACCACAAAGGCGTTTTTGCAGATATCGAGATAAACCTTAGCAAGTATAAGAAACCCAAACGCAAAATTTATCTCTATTCCAAAGCCAATTTCGAGGAATTTAACGTAAAACTAACTACCGATTTTAATTCATTTAAGTCGCGCGTAAGCAACAACAACAATGAGGATACATGGAAATCATTCGTGGAGATAATGCATAAATATATAGATTTGTATATACCTTCGAAATACTCTAAAAATGATTGCGAGCCCAGATGGTACGATAAAGAGGTTAGAAGGGCTCTCCGCAAACAAAGAGATTTACAAGGAAAAGTAAAGGCTTTTAAGGGAATAGATCAGCCTGTTCCAGATCCACCACGATCACTATTGCTAAAAAAGCACAAGAAAGCAAAATGCGACACCAAGCGAGCTATGCATAACGCCCACAGCAACTTTAAAAAGAAAATACTTGGGGAATGTTTAGAGGAAGACCCTAAAGCTTTCTGGTCCTACGTTAGAGAGGTACAGGGAAAGATACAAACAGTGAGCTCGATAAGGGATATCAAAGGTAAAATTACTTGCGATTCGAAGAGGAAAGCGAATATTCTAAACGAATTTTACCAAAGCGTATTTACATCAGATTGTAACATAGAGATCCTCCCTAAGGTTAATATACTGGATTCCATGCCAAATATAACTTTTACGACAGACGGTATAGTTAAAATATTACGCAAAATTAAGCCAAATAAGTCGCCAGGGCCAGAAGGCATTCCAGCAAGAGTGCTTAAAGAACTGGCAGAAAGCGTCGCCCCTTATCTCAAAATTATATTTTGTAAATCGATAAATGAAGGTAGGGTCCCATCCGATTGGAAATTAGCTAATATTACTCCTGTTTACAAAAGCGGATTAAAGGAGGACCCAGGAAATTATAGACCCATTTCATTAACTTCGCTGTCCGGAAAGGTAATGGAACATATAGTCGTAAGCTCACTCATGGGATTTTTAGATAGAAATGAATTCCTCAACGCAAACCAGCATGGTTTTCGTAAGTCCCGATCATGTGAAACCCAACTTGCTCTATTTGTACACGATATCTTAAAGTCCGCCGAAAGTAAAAAGCAAGTGGACGCTATTTCCCTAGATTTCAAAAAAGCATTCGATAGAGTCCCCCACTACAAACTAATTTACAAACTAAAACTAGCGGGGAATTAACAAGGAAGTAGTCGACTGGGTTAAGGATTTTCTCTACGAGAGGGAACAACAAGTTGTACTGGATGGCGTTAGCTCAAATAGAGTCAAAGTTACCTCTGGCGTACCTCAAGGCAGTGTAATTGGACCTCTTCTTTTCCTTATTTATATCAATGACTTGAGTGACGAGATAGTTAGTAATGTGAGGATATTTGCGGATGACTCGGTTATATATAGGGAAATAACAAACGAGGAAGACCGGACATCTCTCTCAAACGATTTAGTCCTCATCCAAAGGTGGTGCGAAAAATGGGAATTAGATATTAACGTAAGTAAATGCTCCGTAGTTAATTTCTTCGAAAAGAAAAAAATTCGTCCAAATCACCCATACAAAATTAATGGAATTAGTATCAAAGTAGTAGATTCAGTTAAATATCTCGGGATCAACATTACTAATAACTTAAATTGGAGCATGCATATTCGAAAAATCTGCGGCAAAGCAAGTAAAAGGCTTGGCTTTGTAAAGCGTATTGTCGGTAAATGCGACGAAAAGGTGAGAGAGCGATGTTATTTTACCTTGGTCAGACCCCTTCTGGAATATGCGGCAAGTATATGGGATCCGGCGGATGAAACGTGTACTCGCGAACTCGAGAAAGTGCAGCGTAAAGCGGTTCGTTTTGTTAAGAAATGCTACGATAAAAAAGCAAGCGTTACAAAAATGCTCTCAGATGTAGGTTGGGAATCCTTGAAAGAAAGGAGATTGGAAGCTAGGCTGCGATTGCTTAATAAATTCAGGGAAACTACATTTTCCACAGATACAATCGGTATCATGCAACCCCCCTGCTACGTCGGTCGATCCGATCATGACCGTAAGTTAAGAGAAATAGATGCTAGGACGAATCGTTTTAGAGATTCATTCTTTCCGCGAACAATACGTGACAATAATCGAATAAGGAAGTAATTTAGATTCAACTGGTGTTTACACCCCCTGCCACACGCCGAAAGGCGGCTTGTAGGGTATTAATGTAGATGTAGATGTAGATGTGATATTTAGTCTGTCCAGAGTATCCTTGGTTCGACTCTGGGCGACTCGAATCGTCTTTCTCATATGAAATGCACGTAAAGTTCGTTTTGATCGTCAATAAGCAACTTTTACTTGCAATAAATTTCAAATGTAATGCAATACTCATTGATTTATTTATGCTGTGAATTGATGTGGCAATGGAAAGACTTCAGTCACTACAAATGTTCGTGTTAATGTTACATTATTAACAATATTAATACATTATTAATAATATTGATATATTGTTTATTACACTCTTCAATGCATTTCTTATGGAGATAACAGAAACCAATTTTGGGTACTTCCCGGCATGATATCGACTTCAAACTTAGCATTAACTAAGATCAAGTCCTAACAAGCCACAATGTGTATTCACAGCTGCCAATAGGTCCTGGGATTGATACCAGGCATCTCTAAAATTGGTTATAGATACGATTTTTAAGAATTTTTTAAAACCCGTTCACGATCATATAGTAACTTTAAACTTGGCCGGTATACAAAGATCATAGATAGATTTCAAATATGCATTTTAGGTTTCCTTGATAGTCCTTGGTTCGATCCCAGAGAGCCATTTACATTACCTTATGCATTTCAGATGGGGATTACTGAGTCTAAATTTTGGACCTTCCCGGTATGATATCAACTTAAAAATTTGAATCCAATAAGCTATATTTCGATCAGGGTGTTATATGTGTTCACATCTTCACAAATATCATGGGTTCGACACCAGAGGTCTCTTCTATTTAAAAACGTATGGCAGGAATTTCGAATTATTTATGATCTGCTTTTGAAAATATTTTAAGCTTCATCCCAGTAAATAAGTAAGAGTCACAACTATACCATAAGCTGTCAAAAATTGAAGATGGGTCTACGTGCGTTTTGCTACCTTGTGTAGCATCTACAACAGAACATGAGTGACTAAAGTATGTATGGGTTGAATACCGGCAGAAAGGGAAAGAAAAAAAAGCATCGCTAGGCGAGATCGAGCAGACTGAACAATGTTTTATCGAAATCTGTATCAAAGTTCATTGAATATTTCCAATTTTTATAAATAAATAAATTTTCCCAAGAATCTAGAACGTGAATTGTGAACAAGACTTAAATTATCAACGGTGATATTGTGTGCAAAATCAAACATATTATACATCAAACATATGCACAATATGAAAATCATAGGGGTCGCGGGAAACACGTTCTTCTTTCATTACATCCATGAAAATGAAACCAAATGAGCGTGAGTAGGTCACCAGGTGGGTGCAGATTTCTCCCGTTTAAAATAAATTGGGTTGATTATTAAAAATATCTACAATCCCTTTTTTATCTATTAAGGTCCTTCTCGATATTGAAGACAACTTCAAATCAGTCACAAATTGAATAATAATTGAAGGAACTTATAGTTTTTTATAATTCATATATGTATTTAATATTGATTTTTTTGTAATAAATTATTTTTTACTTATATATGCTTATGTTTTATTTATTTGGGTTTATTGAAGATATGCATAAAAAATATATTTTTTTTAATAAATTGTTTTACATGATAAAGTCACCACTAGTCATTGCGACTAACTGCTGTGGATCTGTACATAAATATATAAATAGACGATTAATTCTTTTATTAATTGAAAAATAAATTTAATTATTTCTTTGATTTTGTGAATGAACATTTAGTCAAGAAATGATTAAAGAATTAATAACACACAAAATAATTGAAGAAATTTAAATTACCAAAGCAAAACATGAAACAATAAAAAATGTATTTTAGCGGTCAAAATAAAAATAAAAAAATCCTGAGATAAAAAAGAGCAATTAGAATAATAGAAAAAAGAGAAAAGTAGTTAACGATCAGAAAAACTAAATTGGATAAAAATACTAAAAAATTAAAATATAAAAAATCAGATATTGCAAATTAATATAACGAACTGATGAAACAAATCAAAAAGTAAGTTTTGGATTTTTGAAATTAGTAAGTAGCCCTCTCGGGCTGGGGACCCTGTCGTGTTGGGGGCCTGTGGCATTTTGCCAGCCATGCCACCCTATAGTACGCCACTGTTCGAATGCCACTACCAAATACGGCAACCGATACATTGAAACAAGAACACAAAGATCCAGGAAGATGAAAACAACCAATACAATGAACAAAAATATTTTTAAAAAATTCCTTCGATAGCAAAACCATTCCTCAGAGACAGCTCTTGAATGGACCAGAGTCTCCAGCATCCAACAGCATCAACAAGCTCTGAAATTGGAGGAAAAACATCTTAGGATGCGTTGAAATTTGATCAAACTGAGAAATGCAATCCCAAAGCAAGCAGACTAGGCAAAGCGTTCTATGGAACATAAAGTCAGGCACATGCAAAGCAAAGAATTTAGGGTTAGATGCAATTCCAAAGCAAGCGTACAAAGCAACAGCGTAGCATTCTGTGGAAAAGCGAGAGCAACACAAGAATGGAAAGTGAGAACAATACAAGCATTGTAATATAAACAAGAAAGATGAGCATGTGATGAGTAAAGCTTCAAAACAAGTTCAAACTTCAATAGGTTATCCTGATCTTAACGCAAAATATGTCCTAAATCTGTAATTTTCTGATTTTTTTTAAGTATTCTCAACATTTTTTGGGTTAACTGGTGTACAAAATTGAGAATCAGCTTACAATTTGTATAGAAATTGTCAAAAGCTTAGAAAACGGCAGAAAAATTAATAGGTTTCGGCAATTTTTATGCAAATTATGGCCAAAAACTGAAATTTTTAGTTTTCTCAACGTTTTTTTGGGTAAACTGCTGCACAATTTTGAAAATCATCTTGCAATTTGTATAGAACTCATCAAAAGCTTCCAAAACAGTAGAAGGATTAATAAATAATTACTAGGTTTTAGGAATTTTTTAGCAAAATATGGCCAAAAAACTGAAATTTTTCCAATTTATTTAAACGTTTCTACGAGTTTTGGAAAAATAGCTGTGCAAATTGAAAATCTCTTAAGTCTCCAGAAAGAACTTGCTAGAAGCTTCAAAAAGAGCACAAACTTGAATCGGTTTTCCTGATTTTTAAGCAAAATATTTCCAAAACCCGAACTTTTTTTCTGAATTAATACAACTACACAAAAGTAAACATCTATCATAATTTCAGAAAGAGATTGGTAAATAGGTGCTAAGTGTGCCTATAATATGGTATAGTTTATTTTTGAAGTTTAAAGAGCATAAAATTGGTGCTTACACTAAGCAGTTGCACAAAATATTTCATGCCATTTTTCATTCCATTCTATTCTGCTAATTTTTGTGAAATTCGTTAGATAAGGGTCTTACTTAGTTTTGAATGTGTCTACTTAGAATGTTATCAGTTTACCTCCTTCGTGATTAAGTTGACTTGGTTTATGAGGTGTACCCTTAGTGAGTGATTCATGCACTTGGAATATGAGTACGCTAAGGAAAGTATTAGTTTTAATGTAGAAAGACTTAAAAGTCGCTACTAATATATCTATGCCATCCCAAATGAACATGTTATCTCAGTTTAAAATTAGACTTTTCAAAATATTTTTGTCGTAGCTTCTGATAGTTCTTCGTTGAACATTTATGCGTCAGGGATTGTATGTAATTGCATGTACTCTGTCCGCACTAAAAGCAGACTTAAAGTCGCTATTTATGTTTAGGAACTACGTGAGATATTTCAGTAAAAGAGTGTGTGTTGGTTTGCTTAGGAAATGATCAGTATATTTACGAAATGGTTTGTTTTGAGGTCTAAAGATATTTAGGTATGTACTAATATATTTGGCAGTTTTGCTAGATTATTCAGCAATAAAGAATCTCCAATTATTATGCTAACTTTAGTGAAATTCATAATTACTGTTCGACTGTAAATGATTCCAAAAATGCCTGCTGCGTATCTATTTCAATTTCGCTACCTACAGTTATTACAGGGCGGCCATAGAACGGGATGTTAAAAAAATTAAGGTTGTTTCAAGGTTTTTGCAGATCGGGTTGAGGATTTTTCAAGGTCAAAATACAGTTTTTGGTTTTTATTCAATTCTTCAATTAAAATTTGGAATTTATTCCAACAAAAACAAGGTACAACTTTCAAACTTTACCCCAAAATTAATGTTCACGCAAATCAGCAGCACGAATGGCGAGGGTTGTTCATGCATGAGGTTTCGGAGTTTTTGCGTAGGCAGCGCTGGTGCGAATTTGAAGAGTGGTTTATTTTGAATTGAACCAGGAGAACGAGTTGGATCAAGATTTTCCAAGGTTTTGCAAAAAATCAAGGCGTTTTCAAGGTTTTTCAATGTTCCTGAGGTTTCAAAGTCCTGTGGCCACCCTGGTATATGATTCCAAAAATGTCTGCAGAGTATCTATTTCAATTTCACTTTATGTATTTGACATGCAATATAGTTAAAAATAGTTGCATGCTATCAGTAGTCACTAAAAACAGTTCTAAAGTTGCGTCTTTATTTTTTGGCAGTAGAACAAGCTGTTTCAGCAAAAAATAATCCCAAACCATTATGCTAATTTTTGTAAAATTCACCATCATTCAATTTCAATCGCATCTAAAAGTGTTTGCACCGTTAAATGCAATGTTTCTTGCAACAGTTACTATTATTTGGCAGGTAACATTACTAGAAAAAGTGGTGTTTAAGTTAATGAAAGAGATGGCGCTTAATAGTGTTTTTTGATTGTGAATGAACCTACCAAAAGGTAGAGGACGCATGAATGAATGCGTGTAAGCAGAAAGGCCAGTAATACATCCAAAGGAGTCCAGCATTTGCGACAAATATTGAGAAGTTAATATTCGAGCAAAAAAGAAGGTTAATGGTAGTTTTGCAGGGGTTATATCGTTACTTCTTTCAGGTATAAATTTCGAGGGTCACTGTCCTAATCTGAACCCTTACCTCGGCTTCAGCTCGGGAGCGCCCGGCCGCCATAGCAGGGGCGACCATAAAAAAACTGACCTTGTGGAATATGATTTAAAATGTAATAAAGAACTCAAATGAGCAACAATTTATTATCTTTGTTGTCTCACTCATTCTTAGAGATATGCAAGGGTCTTTTGATCGACGTTCTACGATGAAAATTAAGATTTTTTGTGATTTTGCAATAAATTACCCGTTTACACACAGCAACGTTGCTCAGTCAGACAGGTGGGTATTTTAAATGTCTCAATGGGGATTGGGTTGGGGGGAGGATCTCTAGATTTCTAGATTTTTGATAGAAATCCCTCCCCCTACCCCAACCCAACATCAACGTTGCCGTGTGTAAACGGGTAATTTCTAGCAAAATCACAAAAAATCTTAATTTTAATTGTAGAACGTCGATCAAAAGATGCTTGTATATCTCTTAGGATGAGTGAGACGACGAAGATAATAAATTAATGCTCATTTGAATTGTTTATAACTTTTTAAATGATATTCCATGCAGTCAGTTTTTTTACGGTCCCCCCTGCTGTGGCAGCCGGGTACTCCCAAGCTGGGAAGCTGAGATAAGGGTCTGGATTAGGAAAGCGACCCTCCAAATTTCTACGTGAAAAAAAGTAACAATATAACCCCCGCATAACTACCATTAACCAAAAAGAATGCCAAAGCCTTCAAAGCAAACGAGTAAAATGTAGCTTGCATACTGCAAGCAGATCGACAACACTAATTTCATGTCGGCATCATATCGGGAAGGCCGTCGAAAGAAAAAGAAATGGATTGAATATATTCTGATTATTCGCTGCAATTTATTCGTCCGGCATCGAACCCGGGTCTTCCTGGTGAATATTACTATGCAGCACAATAGAAGATCACCATCTCTAACTATCTGTGAAAATTCAAGCAGAAATATTATCTGCAACTGCCTCAAACGACATCCTACTTTTCCCTTATATTTCTTATGAGAGAAATGTTAATGTGCTCTGGCATCGAACTCAGGAATAGTACGGTCTTCTGAAAATTGTTTTCTTAATTCAATTTTAACCGTACATCTTCCAGCCAAGCATGAACTTCCTATCATTTCGATAAGTGCATCAAAATAATAATGAAAAACTAACCCAATGTATTTTAAACGGGAGACATATTTACCGCCCGGCATCGAACCCGGGTCTTTCTGGTAAAACTTCCTATGCATCATAATAGAAGATATTAATCTTTAACTATGTGCGAAAATTCAAGCAGAAATATTTGCTGCAACTGCCTCAATCGAAGTCTTACTTTTCCCTTATATTCCTTATGAGAGAAATGTTAATGTGCTCTGGCATCGAACCCAGGAACAGTTCGGTCTTATGAAATTTTTTTCTTAAACTAACACTTACCATACACTTTACGGCTAAGACCGAACTTCCTATTATCTAGAGAAGTGCATCAAAAAAAATAATGAATAACAGCTCCCATGTATTTTAAAGGGCAGTTCTTTGCATCGTCCTAGCATCGAACCCAGGATATCTTTTGTGAAAGTCATTGATGTTTTCGAAAGACCAAGATCATAAATATAGGCTCCTTGAGTTTTATTTCTCTACCTATCCGGAAAGTATTTTTTAAACATTCCCGAAAATCACGGCAATGCATTTAAACGGGAAAAATCGGGACTTTGGAGCCCTCTGGAATCGAACCCATGACTCTGAGGTCCAAAATCGCAATTTTTCTGGAGGTTACACTTGATGGCCAATATTTCGTAAAAATTTCAAGCCAATGACGCTTGTGGTTTAGCCTGTGACTTTGTATCCTATCTATATACCTATCTATCTATATATATATATATGAATGAATCCGGAGAAGCATCTATATATAATAGATAACATGCCACGAAATCAGCGTCAATTTAATCCTGAAAACAAGCACATGCTATTCCGATACAACCCTTGCCCAGTTCCCAGAATTCTGGTGACTACCCTGGGAAATACAAAAGCATCCATTTAGCAAGTAAGCAGACAAACCAAAGAGATATGTAGAAAACAAAGTAGTGCGCATTCGAAGGAAGAGCGAGATACCAATACAAGAATGAAAAATTAGAAGAATATAGCTATTGCAAAAGACCTGACCAAAGACCAGAAAGACAAGATTGTGAAGAGTATTCTTAGCATGTGATTTGTTTTCTTAGAATATTATGAGATTACTTAGTAGGTGCTGAGTGTGATAAGCGTAAGTAGTTTATAAACTAATTCATGATCCCAAAGAGTTTCGACTAATCACGTGAAACAAACCTGTACTCAAAATATATATTTAGTTATTTATACTGCAAATGCATAACTCTCTGTTTAGAGATCCAGTTTGACAGTTGGCAGCCCTGCTTCATAAAGTCAGTATTCCTCAAGTTAATTCTAATTGTTCAGGAAAGGTAACTGAATGTACATTTGAGATATCAGTTTGATATTTACCTTAGAAAATAATTGGAGGAATATTTTATAATGATAGAGACTAATAAGTTGGTAACCCTTCTAACATGATGATTTTTAAACTCTTTTTACAAAGAAACTAGGAAGCGTTGGTTTAAACTGTAACAGATTAGTTATTACAATTGCCCAAAGAACCTATCCTTAAAGTATTATTAAGATCCGTTTCCCACAGACCGTAAGGTTCCCTTGTAAGAAGTGGTTTTATGAATTCTTAAATGTTATAAAACGGTTTTGCGTGGACGAAAACCTCAGGTGGGAATTTCTCGCGACATAATTCGAAAAATTCTTCTGCTATTGTATTCACTGGAGGTTTTTCCCAGGGTGCCAATGAGTGGTTTTATATGCATTTCGTCAGATGGTAGAGGAAACGAATGACACAAATTTGTTGTAATTTTTGTCCAAATTCTCTCAATTTCGACTCAATCACGATATTATACAATCAAAATAAGAATCTTCATTCAATTTCCCTTCTTTTGGTGTTCATCTCGATTTCGTACGACCATTATTTCTGATTTAATTCCGCAAAAGAAAAAATGTCTGCAATTGATCAAAACGAACTTTACGTGCATTTCTCATGAGATACACGATTCGAGTTATCCAGAGTCAAACCAAGGATACTCTGGACAAAAGATATCAACATTTAATGCTCAATTAGAGCTTTAACGACTCCTATTAATTTATAATACCATTCTAAGTCAGAAAGTGCATCAAATTCATGTTGGATAATTTGTACAATGCATTTCTTATGGGAGTCCCTGACATAGGCTACATAAATTCATACACAAAGCTGAATATTACGTAAGATAATATTTAAAGTAAGGCGACAATTGCGAGGGTGATATAAACACTGAAAAGCATCGTCTAACATTTTAAAAAATTCCTCATATGAATTATTAAGAGGGAAATAGCTTCATAAAGGTTATACGGAACTAACTACCCTTGTAGGTTTAAAAAAAAAACAAGATTTCTCTTAGGAATTACAAATCCAAAGTAAAATAAATTTTAAAATGAATGTTAATAAAAAAAATTAATATTAATCCAACGCAGAATGAAAAAACTTCGTAAATTTCCACTGAAAATTTATTTTGCGACCAGTTTCATAAGTGAGCTTACATCTTCAAGATGTAAGATGAGATGAGCCTGAAGATGCAAGCTCACTTATGAAACCGGTTGCAAAATAAATTTTCTGAGGAAAAGTACAAAGTGTTTTCATTCTGCAAATGACTTTCCATGAAGCCAAGCCTTCTCATATCGATATTATTAATCCAATGATTTATTAGTATGATTAAAAAAATTTAGTTCACTAAGGTAGCATTAGAGTACGGTTTGATAACAAAGTGATTATCTATCAAGCAAAACAACTTCCCAGACTTGTTTCCCTTCATTAGCCTGCAATTTTTTAAAATTGCAGCACATAAATGATCTATTGGAAGTGAATGCCTTTGTGATAATGATTCTAATGTAGTATTTTACCACAATAATTAGTATTTGTCAAGTATTGCGGTCAGAAATAGTTGAATGTAAGTTGTCTACACTGAAAGCAGTTAAAAAGTCTTGAATAATATTTAACAGTTTTGCTATATGGAAACAGAGGTCAGAAATTACTCTAATTTCTGTGAAATTCATTATCATTCTATTGTAAATGATTCTGATCACGAAATAATCATGGTTTATGGGTTCTCTTCCACGTATTTTGTTTTTGTCGGACGACGTTTCGACCCCATTCCAGCAGTCGTCTTCAGGTCGAAATGCATTTCATGTTTCCTTTCCCCTTTATATACGCTGACTCCCCTTCCCCTGCTACTTCGTGATTGGCCGTGCTCTCTGATTCGTTCTTAGGATTCCTTTCCAACTATTATGAATAAACAATTTAATCTCTCGGCCATCGCAGAGCACGCCTGGAGTGAGCCGGGACACGACGTCCAATTTAAGGAGGCTAAAATAATTTCTAAAGAGAGACGATATTACCCACGGGTAATAAAAGAAGCGATAGAAATATTCAAAACGCCAGAAAATATGAACAGAGAGGACGGCTATTATATTCAAGAAAAAGTTGCGTGTAAGCAGAAAGGCGAGTGGTAAATCCAAAAGAGATCTTAAGTTAATTCCAATACTCACAGCAGTTGATATTCCAGTAAGAAAGCATGACAAAGTCTACAAAGCAAATAACATGCAATACAATCATCGCCAGTAATTTTCAATTCCAAATGCGATTGTTTTCCCAGAAATCCTTGGGAATTACCAAGGGAAAAAAAGCATGCACATAACATTCAGCGATACTTGGTGGAATTTCTTATTAAAGAAACTTTAATATCAAAACTTGCACAAAATCCACAAGAAAATCACAATGACCTATAAATTTATAAATCTTATTATGAATTATGTTTTATTCAATAGCAGCACTTTTAACCAATGTTTTTAACACTAAAAGGATGGGAGTTTTGCTCTAACAAGAAGGACGCACAGATACACACCTCTCTGTAATATGTTCTAATACTGGGAGGAAGAAATATCGAGGAAGGGCAGCATAAGGCGGTTCGTTTTGTTTAGAAATGCTGCAATAAAAAAGCAAGCATTGCAAAAATGCTCTCAGACGTAGGTTGGGAATCTTTGAAAGACAGGAGATCGGAAGCTGGGATTGGTTGATAAATTCCAAGAAACTACAGTTGCGGAAAATACAACTGGTATCACGCAACCCCTCTGCTACCTCAGTCGATCCGATAATGACCGTAAGTTAAGAGAAAAGACGCTAGGACGAATCATTTTAAACATTCATTCTTTCCGCGAACGATACGCGACAATAACTGATTAAGGAAGTAGCTCAAATTCAACTGGTGTTTACACCACCTGCCACACGCCGAAAGGCGGCTTGCAGGGTATTAATGTAGATGTAGATGAAATAGATGCCAAAATTGATACGAGAATTAATTTTTTCCCACAGGAAACTAATTCCTATTAAATGACACGGAATCAGGCGTAACTTTGTTTTCAATTCCCACTAGTTGACACATGAGCTTCATCCTAAAGTGTCCATGAGCACATGAGAATGACTCTCATGCATCAAAACTAGTCTTGTTTTTTGCTCTTGTGTTTTACGCAAAAGTTAATAAAAAATAGGAATTAGATTCCTATGTAAAAGTTTTTTCCTGTTTCTGTTCTTTTGTCATGATATACCACGAAGTTACTCGCAAATCAGTTGCTTTTGTTAATTAATTTTTTCTTGAAGGATACGCGAAAGGATTATGAAAATAGAGCTATGCTCCTTGAACCGAACGCAGTTAGAAAGGCAGGGTTCTTAGATAAACAAATATATCATAGATTATATTGCAAGGACTGCCGCATGATATAACTCTTTGCTCTATGTGATTGTCTTGTTCTGATGATGACAAGATACGCACCGAAACCGATAAACGTTTAATATTCTTGTTGATGCTGCACAAGTTTTGACAGTAAAGATTCTATGAGCATGCTTTAAAAACAGCGGAATCAAAAAAGAGAGAGATTCATACCTGTCTTTAGATGAGCAGAACAGTAAAGTCCTGAGGGGCTGACCTAACCATCTCGTACAGGGGCCTGTTCTCCTCCGGAGGTCCGTACTCAGACCCTTGGGGCCCTCCCCCGCCCGGCAAAGCATCTGCAGCTTGCTCATGTACAAGTTGAAGTTGTCATGAGTGATTTTCTCTTGACAAGACAACATGGAAGAAGATGCTGACAATGAAGAGGTATTGTGGTTTGCACACTGTGGGTGCAGGTTGGACGCCCCCTGGTGATGCAGGTGATGCTGACGGTGTAGCGGATGGTTTCCTTGCTGCAGCTGTGGCGGCATCGCTTGCAGACAATTGCAGACTGTTATGATGACTGAAGAAGTGATTAACTCATGTGAAAATGTGACAGTTAACATGTGATGGAATTCGAACAGTTCACTTAGATGCTGTGACTACATCTGATTGCACACAATATTTTTCACAGCTTTCGAACACCGTTTTCCTCTAAAACAACACAAAGATACACAAAGCAGTATTGTCTCAAGAAAGGAAATAAGTTTCAATTCTGGTGATTGGGCAGTCTTCTCTTCAAATCACTCTTGTACTTGGATCTGTAATCACAGAACCGGCACTTGAATGGACGAGCATCTGAATGCGTTTTCATGTGAATTCTGCGACCAGAATAAGTAGAAAACATTTTCTTTCTAGGTCTTTTCAACTGCTTTTCCTGAAATATATCCCTGACGGTCTTCTGAACACTAATACATGGAGATGTGGAATCCCAACTAATTGTTGATTGTAAAGTACTTGTAGAACCAACCAAAGCTTCTCTGGTTTTTGTAGATCCATTTTTAACTACATTGGGCGTTTCTTCGCACTCAAAGACATCAGCCAAAGAAGTGGAAATTGGGGCAGTTACATTGAATGAGTTGTTGCCGCTATTTGAATTCTCATTTTCCACAGAATACTCTGGTACTGAATTAATCATACTCCCATGAAAAGAAATTGGTCCATTTTGTAACAGGGAACCCTTGCAGTGGATGATTGCCCTTCAGAAGCAATTGATATGGACGGATGATCTGAATCTGCTTCGCTATGATGCCCTTCATACTTATGTGCGAGTTCACGAGCAGAATTTGCTACCGAATGCCTCTCGCCATCACTGGAAGCAGCACTCAATGGCATTTGATCATCAGCTGTCAATGTGCAATTAAGTACTATCCTCTTGAAATGTCTGACTGAATCGAGACTGTCTTCACTAGATGCACCATCATCCTGGTCAGAAGGATGAAACGTATCACTTGATTCTGCATCAGATACATCAGAAGCTGACTTATCCTGCTTGTAATGGACCTTCTTCCTGGTACGTAGCACCCTGTCCGGTACCTATTCCAAACAGAAAAACAATTTAGAAACAAAGATAAAGGGTCTCATAGACTACATGCATACTCAAGGTGAGGCCTAACTAACGCTAACTGACATCGCTCGCAAACTTTTTCTTCGCTCCCACCGGCTATTCTTTTAGAAGCCGAGTTTCTTAAATGCTTTTCACATATATTTTTTTGTATTTTTTTACTTTCTCCATATACGTAGTATATGTGTAGGTGTGGAAGGATTTGTCAACGGACTTTGTTTCCTTAGAATTTGAGTTTATTCTTTGCTATTCTTATGTTGGATTATTTTGGTCATTTGTTTTGGGGCTTGTTTGAATAACATTTGTTCTGATATTAAAAGTCCTTGAAGAAATATGAAAATGGTACCGCAATTTGTTTTTTCCTGTGGAGACTCCCGATAGCAGGGATCGCGACATTGCACATAAAGCTTAAACCCCTTATTAAACGCTTGATGCAGGGCGACGACCAGTGGTTTGTTTAGTTGTTTGTTAATGAAGATTAATCGTTAATTTCGCACTAATCGTGGGGCACTTTATGGTGATATTAAATTTAAAAGTTAACGAGAAAAATAGGAATTGTTACAGTATATACTATTATTTATAAAAGTTTTAGAAAAGGTAATTTACTGTAACTTATTTATGAAACATATTTTTGTATAACTGATTGTTTAAGACTAATTCATGAAACACTGATAAACTGGAAGTTGCTGATTATGTACGATGTGGGCGCTGTGGGCGAAAGGCCAATCTCATCGTTTTTCATCGAAAATGTCCCGAAAAACATTATTTATAATATTTGTGACGTAAAAGATAAATTAATTTATATATAAATGAATCACTTATCTTCCAATTTTAGATTGAACATAGAGTTCGAAAATACTGTCATAGATTAATATTTACATCTTATGTATGGAGAAAGTCATGTGCTGGCCACATCAGATTTTGTGTATCATTTTGAGGTTTTGAGAACAACGTGATACTCTATTATTATAAGGAATTATTCTCAAAGACTTAAATTAAAATCAAACTCTAAAATAGAACCAAGAAATTTATTAAACTACCTTCCGCACCTCACAAACTAACTAACATATACTTTCTCAAAACATGATTTTTATCTGTCTTCGTAAACACAAACAGCCTCCAAAACTTATTAAAAAAAACCCAAAAATACCATTCTTTCCATGCATAAATCAGGCGTTTATAAAATAACTTACAAAGGGTACAACTATGTATACATGGACCCAAGTAAAAAATAATGGAAACCAGATTCAAAGAACACATTGCACACTTAGGAACAAATTAAGGGCAGCTGTACACATCCAGGAATGTAGTAACCCAATACATTTAGAAGATTTGAAACTACTTATGGCAATAAAAAAAGAGTCCAAACCAGACGCATATGAAAGCATCTTCATACACAGATATATAGCTAAATTTGATGGTGAAAGTAGATTAAAATAGTTATAAAAAAATAGAAAAACTGATAGAGGTAAAGGAAAAAGAATGGACAAGTGATGACATCTATTATATATAGATGCTTCTCCGGATTCATTCATATATCTATATACCTATATAGATAGATAGATAGATAGATAGGATACTAATTCACAGCCTAAACTACAAGCGTCATTGATCGGAAATTTTTATGACATATTGGCCATAACGTGAAACCCCCAGGAAAAAAGCGATTTTGATCCTCAGTGTCATGGGTTCGATTCCAGAGGGCCCCAAAGTCCCGATTTTTCCCGTTTAAATGTATTGCTTTGATTTTCTGGAATTTTTAAAAAATACTTCCCGTATAGTTAGAGAATCGAAACTCAAGGAGCCTTTATATATGGTCATGATCTATCGAAAACATAAATGAGTTTTACGGAAAATATCCATGGTTCGATGCTAGGTCGGGGCAAAAATCGGCCGTTTAAAATGCATTGTGGCGATTTTTAAGATTTTTTTTGGACCCCTTCCCGATGGCATGGAAACTTGAAATTCTGCATGGGGTTGGATATCATAGATTTATTTCATAATCAAATTTTACATATTCACTGTCGGTCCTTGGTTCGATCCCAGAGAGCCATTTACATTCGTCAATGCATTTCTTATGGAGATTACAGAAAAAGGTTTTAGGTACTTCCCGGCATGATATCGACTTCAAACTTTGTATGAAATAAGATGAAGTCCTAATAAGTCATACTGTGCAATCACAGCTACCAATATTTCCTGCGTTCGACACCAGGCGTCTCTACAATCAGTAAATAAGCAGATTTTTAAGAATTAAATTAAACCCGTTTCCCAATAATGTTAAAACATGAAATTAGGTATATAGATAGAGAACATAGATAAATTTCAAAAACATGTTTTAAATTTCCTAGATCGTCCTTGGTTCGAATCCAGAGAGCCATTTAAATTCCTGAAAATTAGAACGTCTTTTGAGGCAATTGTAGCCCATATTTCTGCTTAAATTTTAACACTTAGTTAGAGATGGTGATGTTCTATTGAGCTGCATAGTAAGTATCACTGGAAAGACCCGGGTTCGATGCCATACGATCATATGTCTCCGAATTTTAAGAAAAATTTCAATCTTTTTTTTTTCTTTAAAGGACCGTCCCGATATAATGCCGATATGAAATTAGTGTTGTCGATCTGCTTGCAGTATGCAAGCAACATTTTACTCGTATTTACATAAAAATCACAAATACAGACTATTGTGAGATGAGTTTCAAATGTAAAGACAGGAAATGTATCAACAGTAAAAAATAAATATTATAAACATGAAAATAACATAATAGAGAAACAGAATATTCACTAGATTAAACTAACTTTGTCAATCATTACCATTAAATTAGCATCAAAAGGATTAAAGCTTGTTAAATATTCTGAATGAGACAAGAATTTAAATATACAAGCAAATAGTTGGCAAAACTGCTAAAAATACTATTTCTAGAACACTTTAAAAAGACAAAAGAAGAAAATACATTTAAAATTATAGAATAAAGAAGATAAAACACATTAACCTATAATAAGATAATCTATAATTAAGATAATGAATGTAAGTCATGAGAAATAGATGCTAGACAGAGTTGAAAATTCATTCTTTTCAAAAACGATATCTGAAAATAACTGGGTAAAGAAGTAGTTTAGATCAACTGGTGTTTACACCCCCTG
This sequence comes from Sympetrum striolatum, assembly GCA_947579665.1. Lineage (NCBI taxonomy): Eukaryota > Metazoa > Arthropoda > Insecta > Odonata > Libellulidae > Sympetrum > Sympetrum striolatum. Next base: position 41,142 of record CANPUZ010000233.1, read on the forward strand.
CCACATGCCAAAAGACAGCTTGCAGGGTAATATTTGTAGATGTAAATGAAAAAGGAAACGGAAATGGTCTTACCGTTGATCTTTGCTGTCTCTCGATCTGCTCCAATCTGTAAAGATGCTCAGATATGTCAACTTTCTCCAATTCTTTTACTTGTTCCAATTCCTCAACCTTCAAGCTGCGCTGATTCTCCAACTTCTGCATCACTAACAGCCTGTACTGCGTCCACGGGAAACATAGATACAATAACTGGTGCAAACTAAAAGAAAATGTTTTAATAATAATCAGCGATGGCAAGAAATTGAGTGAAAGTAATTGGATTATGGGTAAAGTTTCTAGTTTGGGTAGTTTTTACTTGTGATCATTAGTAACAAATTATTTGAATTGCAATTACATCCTCGTTTGCTTAGAGTAATCGTCATTTTTCAAAAACCTTAAGAAATGATGTTTTTATGCAACCATCGACTCTTTGTCCATTTGAGATTCATTTGAATGAAGGGGAATGGACATCGAGTGCCAGTTCAGCTTTTTAAAGAGCCCAATGAGTAGAATTGTTTGTTTTTTGCAATAAACGATAAAACCAAGAAATAACGCAAATTTTGGCAGATTTAGCAAAATAACGCTAATTTCGGCAGTTTTAATAAGCAGCACGGATTTTGGTGATTTTCGCTTCATTCATCACTTGTAAGAGAGGGAAATGTAATTTTGGTATTATTTAAATAAATACACAATATATAATTGTATCAATTACGTACTTTTTGTCATATATTTGATCACTCCTAACATCTTTGATTACGCTAATTCAGCTTTGATCTTTTGCAATAAATTCACAAAATTTTCTTTCCATTATGGATTGTCACAAAATCTCCTAATTCCGCAAACAAATATGTTTTTGTATTTTAAACATCTATCGTGTCAATAAGTTTTTAATGAAAATATAATGTTTTGTTTATCTTTAGCTGTGAAGGCATTTTCCTTAGGTGTAAACAGCACAGTTTAAATAAATTTAATTTAATGTTTTGCATAATTCACAGTTAATGATATTTTCAATGCTTTCAATGTTTATGCTAAAGTGTGCCTAATATTATTCCTTCACTTAAATGAGACTCTGTGAAAATTAGTTACACCAAATTTAGTTTGACAAAACATCACAATTTGGTTTTCAAATCAACAAAATTCAGAAAAAAATAAAAACATTTTCAAACACCTCTACCAATGAGCTATCGCTGATACAACTGGATTTCCTGTGATTGCATGAACTATAAATATACTAGGGCAAGGAGAGGGAACCTTCTAGAACCTAGATCAAAAAATAATCAAATATGAAAATTATAAAGCTGTTTATAGCTCTTCACGGATTATAGTTGGTAGGGAATTCAAGAAATTTATGGCAGACACTGTCAATAATTAACTGAAGGAGATTGATCAATGTGACGGAATGTAAAAAGGACAGAATTTATTTCTTAAAGGCGGGAGAGGTGAGGATGAGGTAAAGTAATATCCTTAAGCAAATGCAGAGGCTGATTATTATACAATATTCGTATACAATTAAATTCCACTAAAGTATTTCTTTCTTACTGATGCTGTCAGCCAACATAAATTTCGTGGACAAGGGCTAACATGTTTCAAACCTCTTTACTTCACAAACTACAATCTAACATAGTTATTAATTAATTCTTTTGATTATTTATATTATAAAAATGAATTTCTCCATCAAAAATTCCAGAATTACATTTAAATATAGTTACCAAAAATTTAAATAAAATACAAGTATATTAGGGTGTCAAAAGAATCAAAATAATATTTTTTTTACTTATATCCTCTATTATTTTCTATTTGGCCTTATTAACTCACTTAATAAATATTATTGCGATTGGATTATGGTTACCTATGCCGACTTGATGCCAAACAATTTCGAGAAATGGAAATTTGTACCGACAAGGGGGACACCAGTTTAATGGGTAACTAACTAACAGATTTGCACGAATCTTTTAGGGCACATTCTTGGCTTAAAATTAGTGGACATGTGTTTGACCGTTTAACTCAATTGGCTTTTGTTTATTAAGAAATAGCAACTGAATATCAGAGTTTTGCAACCACACCATTCATGTGCATTAGTATATGGATCTCGAGTCAATAGAAAATTATTTTCTTCCAATTCTTTTACTGATAACTTATATTTTTCGGTTAAATTTCATCTTGTTACCTTCCACACAGTCTATGATTTTATTTAGCATTTATTCTATTATACGTAACTTCGTACATTGATTCGAAAAAAGCAGGCCAAAAATACTAAAGTGGATTTAGTTTGTGTGAACTTCGACGCTTCACAAAGTTACTACTGAATAAATTCTGTATTCAACCATTAATAATATTATTAAGTAAATTACTTTGATTCCATTACATTAAAATTATATTTTATTGCTCGAAATTATTTGGCATCAAGTCAGCATGGGTTACCATAAGCCAATCGCAATAAAATTTATTAGGCAGGTTAATAAATAAATTAATGAAAAATATTCTCCATTACATCTTGGGACACCCTAATCTACACAGTGTAATATATTCCACATTTCTTTAGTGAGCTATTGTGCAATTCAGCAAAGTTATCCTGATTTAACAGAAAACCAAAAGTTCTTACGACAACAGTAAAGCTGGGGGAGGTTAAATATTTTAGGAGTAATCCCGAGGATAGTGTCACAGAAAAGCTATCAGTGAAAACAAGTTACCATTATTTAACACGTTTTATGCGGTGTCAATTTCATTTGTTGCTATCCTATGGCTGAATACTGTTCATATTATACATATATATTTATTTATTTCCCCTCCTCACTACCGCCACAGTTCGTTGCCTCATCGGGGCGGAGGGGTGTTAACGGAGGTTGGAGGCAATGCATAGCCCAGGTTCAACCATGCTGGGTCATTCCATGTCAACTCAACCACAAATTGGTGGTTTCTAACCTCACCATCTCAGATTGTCACATAATTTTCCCTGTAGTTAGTTCCAACCTTAGTTAAGAAAGATTCAAAGTACTTTAGTCCAAATGCTTCTACTTTCTAAGATATGAATTTTTCTATGCACCATGGCACGAAGTAAAAATCTGCCCATGAGTCGAAACATGCAAATCAACCATTTTTGTACCCCTATAAAAAATTTAATAAGGCAGCAAAGCTAGTAGAAATTTAAGATGTCATGAACATGTAACTCTAGTTTTCAAAATTGTTATCACAAAGATTCTCACTTGTCAACTTTTTTTGTTATAAATATTCAAAAATGGCAGTTATGACATATTTCCGCCAAAAAATGACATTTTCAAAAACATGTAAAATTCACATATAACTAGTTAAAGCCATTAAAATTTGTATTAACATTGTAAACATTATCAACTTTGAATTGGTATGAGGTTTGGGCTAATGTTGGACTAATTTATTGAAGAATTTACTGAAAACTACTACTCTGCTTATGCTTTTTGTTGTTAAATGCCACCTTTTCAACTTCTAATATCAAAAAAGGGACACCAAGAAGGAGAATCAATTTTTTTTACTAACACACACTATCCATCCTCTTTCAGGAAATACAAACCTGAAGTTGCTCCCAGGATTGATAGTGTTTCTATAATTTATTTTAACGATGCATGTAAAACAGTAGGTCACGACACCTATATCTCAAGGCTTCCACTTCAAGGTTCTTTGAGTGTGAGTATTGAGATTCCTCTGAACACATATCATTCTTTTAACTGTCCAGCCAATTACTTTTGATATCAACCCAGGGTTCAATGTGATTAAAATGCCACTGTATTAGCAATTATACGAATTTATGATATTATTGCAAACGGTAAAAAAATAGGAAATTTTTTGTTCAATACATACTTTTATCCTACTCCAGGCCTTTTCCACTGCTGCAATTATGTCCTCTGGCAAAGTATACTGCCTTCCTGTGATGGTCCAGGGGGTCGATTTTGTAATTCAGAGCTATCACACGACAGTGACAGCTGTGAGTTGTCACTACAAAGCTTCGATCTCGACCGAAAACAGTTCTCATGTGATAACTGCGATTTCAGTGCAATTGTCACTATCGATCGACATGAGAGCTGCCGGTCGAGAGCCAGTCGAGAGCGTCTTGAGGGACGTTGCCATATTTCACTTATCGCAGTAGTTCGCGCATGCGCAATTCCAATTTCGAATGAAAACAAGAAAGGCAAGAGGGCGTTCATTGAGGATTTAAAAACCTTGGTACCAATTCATTAGACCATTAAATCCTAAGTATTAATAGAATAAGTATCTTAATATGCTGTAATTGAGATATAAAACTATTTACATGTATTTTAAGTATTAACTATGCTATGTTCTACTTTTGTATGTATTACAAATACATACAATACAAATTACAAGACTTGGATGCTGCGAATATAATGTTTTTATTGCCTTACTTGAGAGCGTATGCGAATGGCATTACGTGATAATGTTACTGTTATTGCTATCGAAATCTGATGAAATGGACATTATTTTGTTTTACTTTGTACCTGTTGTTATAACAGACACCTTAAAAAATGAAAGACTTTGTCGAGACTCAACAAAACTATTTAAGGCAAAACAACTGGTTCAGTAACTCGTCAAAGTTATCGTATGATTTCCCGATGTTTAATTTACGAAAGTTAAAGCAGATGAGTATTTTCAATGAATCATTCAACTCAATAAGAATAATTTGTTGTAGATATATAGACTGTTTTGTATTGAGTTAAAAAAATTTTTTGATACGATGACATCTTTCATAAACTTGAGTACCTTTTCTGTTTGTCCTGTGAAATTGAAATATCATAGAAAATCGCATTAATAATGACCAAGATTAATAGCGAAATTACGAATTCGATTCCATGATGCAGTTCGTGAGAATCACAAAAACTAACTGCTTTAAATTCTCTTCTATAAAATCAAGTTTGCATTAAAATTCTGTCTCAAAAATCTCCGTGTATTCTTGTGGGAGAATGAATGTATCGGATTCAACAATCACCTTGGTCGTCAGGGGGACTGGTTGTTTACTACGGCAAAAACTTTCGTGAATTTTGTCATAGTACCCGTAATTTCGATTCAAACGTTGTATTTTACGACAATATTAAGATTCTTCACTTAATTTACCTTCCTTTGGTACTTTTCTTGACTTCGTAGGACCATTATCTCCAATTTAATTCTGTAAAAGTTACAAAGACTACAAGATACAAAAACGAACTCGGATGCCGGTGTCGTCTGCTAGAGTGATACAGAGAACGAAATATCTGTCAACCTCCAGCAAACTGCATTAAAACCTTGATGATCATTCTAATGTTAATTTTATGTGTATTCTAATGCATTAATCCGGCTTAGTTTTTACTAGATCAATATCAAGTATGGCATAAAAATTCCTTACTAATCGTTTACCGCAATGAAATTAAGCTACTATATAATACATTATAATGGCTTTCCAGGGTAATTACAGATTTTCCGTTTGTGCAAATGTTTATTTTAATTCATAAGAGGGGCTCAATGCGGTAGAAGTTTTCAAAATGACGAATACGAGAACTTTTATACCATGAACAACCGAGAGCATAATGAAATGTTGATTAAAACGCCGTGGCTTAATACCGACGTTCGTTCTGATTCATAGAGTTCAGATAATGAATGAAATAATAAAATTGAGGAAGATCTATAGATTCTATATAGTTTCGGAACATGTTGTGGGGGCTACTGTTCTGACAGCAAAATGCACAGCAATTGACCATTGAAACAGGCACTGCTTATTAATTACGTATAGAATGTTTATAAACGCGAAAATAACAAAATTGCTTTGTGTTATACATTGCTCAAACTACATTTTGTGTTCCAAAACGTTCGACTTACTCGATCAAACCTTGATAAATCTGTAGAATGAAAACACTTAAGTGTAACACTACGAATTCGTACTTTTCCACAGAAAAGCGTAAGTTTCCACAGAAAACTTTTCTGTGGATGGATGCAAATGGCTTTCCACGAAGTCACGCCTTCTCATATCGATGATATTGATAAATCTGTATCAAAGGCGCAAAATCAAGAAGAAACAATGTATTGGAATAGGAAGATACGAAATTTCACAGGTCTACATCCACTTCTTGTCATTGTCACTACGGCGAAAATTTTCGTTTATTTTGTCATCGTTTTCGTAATTTCGATTCAAAAGATGTATTTTACGTCAATATTAAGATTCTTTAATTCATTCTACATCCGTCTACGTCCACTTCTCACTTGTCACGCCAGTTCTCGCCTACTAAATGAAAATCGACAAATATGGCGGAAGTTATCACGTAAGTTCTCACTCGATAGTGACAGCAACATTTACAAAATCGCAAAACTAGATTTCGGTCGACTAATTTCTCAAGATGGCCGATTTCTCGACCGAAAACTCTTGTCGACTAATTACAAAATCGACCCCCAGGTACCCTGTTTGGTACAGGTACCCAGCACTAATCAGGATGTTTCGGCCACATATAAGATTTTGCCTTTCCATCAGGTGCCATGAAGTTCACTAATACCTCTCCATCCTCAAGTATTTGAACAACACTGCCAATGTACCATCTACTTTCATACACAGCTGCTACATAATTTCCAGGTTAAGGGATATTATTCTTGGTCTATGATGTTCCTTTGCCCTTTCTTAAACTAATTTTCTTTGTTGCCCTTAGCTCTGGTAAAGAAATTTGACTCATTGATACAGCAAATTCACTGATTGGAATGAAGCAGTGATGACTTCTTGTTTCCTCTATTGTTCCTGTATTTTTGTAACAATTCTTCAGCCTTGGTTTCCAAATCTCTGTATCAGTGCTGGAAATATAGAATGACTTATTGCCAGTAACATTTTTATGAACCCAGTCAAACAAGTCACATGCTGACAAAATATGTTGTGTGCTTGGGTGCTGTAAGCAAGCTCTGGTAGCTAACTGTTTCACGGTTCCCCCTATTCCATCGCATACACTTTTTCCATGGCTTGTTGAAAAAGAATGCCATTCGGCAGACAAACCAAAGTCTGAATAATGCATACATATGTTTATTATATTTTTGAAGATTTTATACTGGCTAGCAGCTCCATCACTAAAATATTTACATCTTCTGACATATGGGAACCTCTCCTTTATGCAAGTAAGAACTGTTCTTATGAACACATACTGATCCAGCATCATGTTTTAAGCAATCACTTATGACACAAATGCTTATGGAAGACACTTGACCCTCTTCATTAAAATAAACAGCAAAAGGATGGACTGCTGCCTGACTGTTGTCCCAAAAAAATCCCTGTACTGCATCTTGCACAACAAAAGAGAAATTCTCAGCAAAGTCGAGTAGTATTATCATCTCATCTTCAGGCATTTCTTCTTTACAATGTCTTAAATACGCAGCTGAGACACAGAGATGAAATGATGAGTGGTTAGTTTGTCTACCAGAGTCACAAGTCTGTCAACAAAATCTTGTATATTTACCTGCACATTCTCAAGTGTAGTACAATCAGTTTGTGTCCACTGAAAATATGTGATAGTAGCGTCATCTGATAACTAATTAGTTAAATACATAATACATACATAACATTTCATGCAGTCTCTGTTTACCTGGGCATTGCTCACATCTAAGCACCATGCACATATTGTCATCTATATCACATGGGTCAATCCATACCAAGTGGTCCAACACTGGTTGCTTGACCATCTCAGAAAAAATTGATATTTGGTGAGTAGATACCTTTATATTTAGAGAGCTCAAAAGTAATTTTTAAATATTTTTAATGTTTACTGTTTGGATATAGCGGCCATTTTAGTACTTTGCCGCACGTGGTTTTGTGCGTTTGCAGGTATCTACGATTTCTTTAATTATTCAGCAATGGGTAGCCCTAAGACTTTCATATAAGCTACATTAAGTTCAGTACACTCTGGCCTATGAAATAAAACCATAATTACATCGCAAGATGCATTTCTTAAACATTTTTTAACAGCTTAAATTTATTGGTCAAAAATGAACAAAATTCAACTTTAGACAGAAAATTTTTCTAAGAAGAAACAATTTCTCAACCTTGATATTTTTTGAACTGTTACACTATATAGTGTAGTTAATTTTCATAAAGTATCAATGTTGGCAAGATTACCATTTAAAAAATATTCTCTTTTAAAAAAGGTGTTTTTGAATTTTTTTTCAAATTTTCACTTGCAATATCTTGGTTGGGGGAGCAGATAAAAATATGAAAATTGTACACATTTAAGATCTTAATCATATAAAACTTCAGTATTAATTTCAACTTTGAGATTCAATTGCAACATAGTTAAAAAAATTGTCAATTTGTGCGTAAAATGCGATATTTTTGCCTTTGCGACTACTGGCTTTTAATTGTAGGCATGGTAATTTTATGACTTAAATACATCTAATCAAACATAAACCCTATGGTAACACATGGGTTCAAATAAACTAAAGGTTGCATTGTAGAAATAGTATATATAATGATTATAAAGTGCAACATTTCAAATTACCAAATCAACAGGATTTAAAATGTTTTGGATTGTCTCATTGAATTCTAAGACTACTTATCACTGAATAAAAAAACAAAAATAAATAAACTGGCAACAGTTCCTTCCCACCTACAATCTGCCTAGTTTTTACTCAAATGTTCATTCAAAAGTTATGAAATTTCTTCACAAAGTTTAGGCGTTATGTTAAAAGTTTGACCAGTCACAGTGGTGTGGGAAGTCACCACTGTGACTGGGATTCAGAAATTGTAGATACCTGCAAATGCGAAAAACCGTGTGCGGCCAAGTACTAAAATGGCCGCTATATCCAAACAGTAAACATTAAAAATATTTAAAAATTACTTTTGAGCTCTCCAAACTTAAAGGTATCTACTCACCAAATATCAATTTTTTCTGAGATGGTCAAGCAACCAATTACTTTTTTCTGGACCACTTGGTTTGGATTGACCCACATGCAAGGCACTTAATAGCATCTTTGTATCCCATTTTAATTGAAGAAAGTGCATTTAGCATTAACTTAACATTCTGGTGCTGCATACAAACACACACAAAATGGGCACCTCTTGCTCCAACTGTTACACGCCATTTGGGGCACATTTGGAAAAATTTAGACATGCCTACTTTTGCATGTGGGAATTGGTGATTAAATATGCTGTACAACTCTGAAAGATTACACAAAAGTAATCTTTTTTGAATGTGTACTCTCTGGCCTTCGTTAACTACGCTCACAATGTCTTTCTTCCCAGTGCGGCTGAACTCATCACTTTCATAAAACTTTATTATAGCTTGTTTGACATCGTTAGGTAGCTGCTTTCCTTTTTTGAGATAATTTCTGGAAGTATGCCTTTTCTTTTCTTTAGCTCTCAATCTTGCTTAACTTGGTATTCAGTCACATTGAATTCTTCAGCACTTATGGATATTGTCCAACTTGATGGTACTAAAGTAAGTACAAATAACTGCTTTTCTCGGCTTCATTCAGCAATTACTTTTTAAGATCCACTAATATTATATCAAAATCTGAACATTTATCACATTTTGTCTCACACTCAAAATCACAAAAAGCATTTCTGGGTACATCTAAGCACGAGCTCACTTTTTCCTCCAGTAGTGAATTGGCTTCTTCAATTTTTTACCTGGCATAACTAGATCTATCTGATTTCCTCAGTTTGGAAATTTTAATGGGGGAACACCCAAGACTTTCAAAACTTGAATTAACATTCTTCAAAGTATCTTCATGCTATATACTCGGTGGTGGGTAATATGGATCTCGATCATGAATATCCACTAAACTTGAAACTGAAGCTACACATCTAGGACATAGCTTTTGCCCATGTTTTACAGATTTCCCACAATGCATTTCTATTTTTCTTGCTGTCTGCACATTTATCTCCCTTAAACTTTTTCTGTTTGGTCTTGAGTGTGACCCAAATAGATTGCAGCATGACCACAACAAGAATGTATATTTTTCCACATAAACACACTTACACAGAGGGCATAATTGCAGCAGTGGAAAAGGCCTGGAGTAGGATAAAAGTATGTATTGAGCAAAGAATTTCTTATTTTTTTACCGTTTGCAATAATATCATAAATTCGTATAATTGCTAATACAGTGGCATTTTAATCACATTGAACCCTGGGTTGATATCAAAAGTAATTGGCTGGACAGTTAAAAGAATGATATGTGTTCAGAGGAATCTCAATACTCACACTCAAAGAACCTTGAAGTGGAAGCCTTGAGATATAGGTGTCGTGACCTACCGTTTTACATGCATCGTTAAAATAAATTATAGAAACACTATCAATCCTGGAAGCAACTTCAGGTTTGTATTTCCTGAAAGAGGATGGATAGTGTGTGTAAGTAAAAAAAATTGATTCTCCTTCTTGGTGTCCCTTTTTTGATATTAAAAGTTGAAAAGGTGGCATTTAACAACAAAAAACATAAGCAGAGTAGTAGTTTTCAGTAAATTCTTCAATAAATTAGTCCAACATTAGCCCAAACCTCATACCAATTCAAAGTTGATAATGTTTACAATGTTAATACAAATTTTAATGGCTTTAACTAGTTATATGTGAATTTTACATGTTTTTGAAAATGTCATTTTTTGGCGGAAATATGTCATAACTGCCATTTTTGAATATTTATAACAAAAAAGTTGACAAGTGAGAATCTTTGTGATAACAATTTTGAAAACTAGAGTTACATGTTCATGACATCTTAAATTTCTACTAGCTTTGCTGCCTTATTAAATTTTTTATAGGGGTACAAAAATGGTTGATTTGCATGTTTCGACTCATGGGCAGATTTTTACTTCGTGCCATGGTGCATAGAAAAACTCATATCTAAGAAATTAGAAGCATTTGGGCTAAAAGACTTAGGATTTTATTTAACTAAGGTTGGAACTAACTACAGGGAAAATTATGAGAAAATCTGAGATGGTGAGTTTGTCCATCGGTTGAGTTGACATGGAATGACCCTGCTAAGAAGGCTTCAACAATATCACCGGCCAAATAATGAAAGTGGTGTTCACCAATCGGCAGTAGGACCACCTGGTGAATTATTGTCCAAACCCCCCCAAATACAAGTACAATTTTCATGATGAGCTTCTTTAATGGAAATATTTCCGGACGTAAAAGCACCACCCATTCGGATGTCCGGGAGGTGCTGGCATTAAAGAGGTCCATCATGAAGAAAAGAATTACTACCCTGCATTTCACAACCTACAACTGCCGCAGCTTGAAGAGTGAAGAACGATTGCTGGAACTACTCAATGAAGCAGAGAAGATAAAGTGGGATATCATCGGTCTCAGAGAAGTCAGAAGAAAATCAGAGGAGCTACTTACTCTGAAGGAAGGACATTTATTCTTTTACAGGGGTACCAAGGATGGAAGAAATGGAGGCGCTGGATTCTTAATCAACAAGAGATGGAAGGATAATGTGCTAAAAATCAAAGGTGTATCAAATAGAATTTGTAAACTCATACTAAAGATCAATGAGCGTTACTTAGTACAGGTCATCCAAGTCTACACACCAACAGCGGCAAGCAGCGAAGAGGAAATTGAAAACTTCTACCAAACTCTCGGCACTGAACATGACAAAGAGGCCCACTACTATAAAGTCTTTGTGGGAGATTTTAATGCTCGTGTCAGTTAGTGGGAAGCTGATGACACTGTTGCAGGACAATATGGACTGCGCCAGAGAAATGAGAGAGGTCACCGCTTAGTAGAGTTTGCAGAATGCACCAATATGTATATAAAACACATAGATACTTTAAGAAAAATCCTACAAGAAAATGGACGTGGAGAGGTCCCAATGGAACAGAAAATGAAATAGACTACATATTGGTAAACAGACTCTAAGTTGGTTTCTTGCAAGAAAGATTAGATAAGTATTGGTAAACTATCAGATAACAAGGAGGAGTTTCAGCTGGAACTAAGAAATAGATTCTCAGCACTTCAGGAGGAAGAACTCGAAACCAATGTTATGGAAGTCATGAAGAAAGCAGCAGAGGAAGTAGCAAGCATGCCAAGAAAACCTAAGAATAAGAAGTTTAGTGATAGAACCCGGCAAATGATGAAACAATGGAAGGAACTGAAGAATTCAGACACTCCAAGAGATAACATCGAATATGCCAAGCTTTGCAAAGCTATCAGAGTAGCAATCAAAGAAGATGTGAGGAATTTTAATGAAAAGATTGTGCAAGAGGCCATAGAAAATAACAAGAGCATAAAGAGATTTAATAGATTTAATATTTACAGCGTGACATGCTGCTCTCAGCCACAAGATAGGACCAATGTGAGCAGCAGATGACACTCTCCGCATGGAACATGTTAACTAAATATTAGGGTAAAGAAACTTCTTTTTTTATATTGAATTACAGTAAAGTGATAGTAATAAGTCTGCTTTAATTCTATAATATTTTACACATTAACAACGTTGAAAAATTGAGCCCCAAATATTCAGCCTAAATGTTCCTTAAAAATTCATTATTCATCTACGTCGTGAAAACAGTAATTTGTAAGTCTCACTTATGTGATTCATTTTACAATCAAAGCCATTTAGAGATATGCTAGGAAAAGCAAGAAAATCAAATAACGTTATTGTCAACTACACAGGCCTACAAATTTAACTTTTTTTTGGTGCCAGGGATGTAATAGCAGTTCTTAACTAATTTTGGGATGCCGATTACAGATATTAATTCCAAAAAGCCCTGACATAAACTGATTTCTTATTAAGATGACTTGTACCTTTTTTCCTTTAATTCTCTAGGCCGATTTCAGGCAGGTTTTACTAATATAATAATTTTAATACTGTCACTGTAGTGTAAATTGAATACAATTAATAATATAATAATTAAATATGATTTGAATGTCATGTAAATTGCAAATTCATTTTAGACCTATTTCAATTTTTGTAGCCAAATTTAAGGCAGGTTTATATTTATTTCTTAATTATTTAGATCTGCAATTTTATTGCAAACGATGTGCTCTTTGATTCTCAACTGGGAATATAGAATTTGCCTTATTTTCACAGAAGAGAAAGTTACACATCCAATTTCAATTCAATAGAACAGTTGACCAAAAACAAAAATGCGCAATATTTTTCAAAGTTCTCTCATCTTGGAGCTGAAGTACTGACAATAACAATCTTCATAGTATACTTTAATGATTCTATTCTTAACTTTGTGCAATCATTCTCTTAAGTTTGATTTTAAAATACAAATTGGAAACAATGAAAATGAGCTTTACATTTTCAAAGCTTTTATTCCTATATACAACAATAGCCATGATAAACATAATATGGAAGGCACTGTGCCCATCCTTTTCAATGACACATGACTTATACTCATTAGGGAAAATTTTAACAGTCAAACAAGAAGTGAAATAATGGTTACTGATACTAGACTGATATAAATTATTTTTAAATGAGGCACCTGCTGACAAGTCCTACGTATGGACTGTCTGTATGCATATATTTCTACATTTATGGTACTTAACATTATTTGTTGCAGTAAAATATTTGTATATTAATATTATGTAAATATAGATGATAAATGTGACATTAAAAGATAGCTAAATATTGTCTTTTCAATTGATATTGTGTTGACATGATGATTTTTAATATCTTTGTCAATTATTACTTCTTTGTTTAAAAAAGGCACCTGATGGCAAGCCATTTTAGGCTCAGCACGACCTACAATGTTAATTTCTTTATCTTAAGTTTCATTTAAATATTGTGTATTTTTAAAAATTCTATATGCAATTTTTTTTATCATATTACTTGTTGATTATGAAGTGAAAGTTATGTTTTTTGTCAGAAGGTTAGTCATAATGTATACACAGCATTGTAAAATAAATTGACTTAATAAATGTATACTTTCCCAGGTTAAAAAAATAAAAACATGTATTTCTAAGACTGAAGATTTTATGTGATGATTAAGGAAAATTCTCAAATGGTTAAATGATAGTTCTGGTGATTTGTTACTGCAAGAATTACCTTTTCTTCACATAGTTCACAATCCAAACCTTTACTTTGAAATAAGTCTGAATTCTCAATGCATTCTAATGAAAGAGGATTGGATTCAGCAACCACAACAGTCATAAGCAGAGACTGGTTGTTCACAACCTTAAAATACTTCATGCATTTTGTTGAAATTGTTGTAAATTCAATTTGAAAACTAATTTCAATTCAATTACACTTGTGGAACATGATTAGAATTTGTACCTGCATATAAGTTGCCCATTTAAGCCTAAAAAATCTCTTAAAAACCAGGGTTCGACTTATACGCCGAACATAAAATTTAGCCCTTTACCACTGAGGGGTAAATAAGTGAAACTGCCTGCTTAACACTTGTTGTGCACTAAATCTATCAACTCACCACAATTATTTTTCACTGAAACTACTTTTAGACAGGTCTATTTAATGCAGGTATCATATTAAAGAAAATTTCATCACGAAACACAATTGTGGCCGAAAGTATGTTGTGTTGAGGCATTTTTTCATAATAAAATAGTTCAATTGATAAACCATTTTCATATCTTTAAAATAAGTTTCACTCATATTTAATGTCTGCAAATTATATTCATTTTTTCACAGGTATTTTTATTTTACAAAAATGTGCAATATTTTCCAAAGTTCTCCTATCTTGGAGTTAAAATACTGACAATAACAAACTTCAAAGAATATTTTAATGATTCTATTCTGAACTTTGTGCAATCATTCTTTTGAGTTTGATTTTAAAATATTATTTGGAAACCATTAAAATGAGCTTTACATTTACACGCTTTTATTCATATATAATACCATGTTAAACACAATTTGGAAGTCATTGTTCATATCCTTATTAACGACACATGACTTTATAATCATTAGGGTAAATTTCAAAAGTCAAACAAGAAGTGAAAAATGGTTACTACAACTATACTGATACAAATTAAGTAACTTTTAAATGAGGCACCTGCTGACAAGTTCTATGTATGGACTGTTTGTATGTATATACAGTGGTACCTTGGTTAACGACGGACTTGGTTAACGACGAGTTGCTGTAACCAAAAAATACCTTGGGTAACGACGTAGGATTTGGCTTACGACGCCTCTTCGATTAGTCTTTCCGGAGTTTCACGTGTTTCAGCACGTCTATTTATAGTCACTATATTATAAACTAATATTTTGTGTACATTACGATGTTACATCATAAAAAATACAGAATATCAACTTGCGGAGTATATTAAAAATAGATCAATGCTAAATTGTAGCTAAATTCACATAGGCACATGTGGCTAACCGGAGTTAAATTGGTAAATATTATAAGTTTCGTCGCAGTGTGTCTTTTGCCGTGGCGACTGCTTCCTCTTTGCCAAGCGTTAACTCGTAGTTCTTAAAAATATTGCGTCTTGGTTTTAGTGACTCTGCCTCAATTCATAGGTGCTGAACCTACCACCTCTGTTTGACTGGAATCTGATCTTCTGGTCCATTCGTTGCAGAGACCGATCGCTTGTGACGATCTATTATTCCAGACATAATATTACATGATTTGGAGAGGGCACAAGACCATGCTTCGACAACATACCACATGAATACGTCCGAAATTAACTTTTGGATAATATAACCTGCTGCTAATTAACTTGCATAATGGTTAGTGATGTATCTTATGTTCTTTGTATTCATTGGCTTAGTGTTGTACATATTTGTAGTAATATTTTGCATACCACATGAATACGTCCGAAATTAACTTTTGGATAATATAACCTGCTGCTAATTAACTTGCATAATGGTTAGTGATGTATCTTATGTTCTTTGTATTCATTGGCTTAGTGTTGTACATATTTGTAGTAATATTTTGCATACCTTTATTTCACAGATTAAAATTTTAACCTTGTTACAAAATGCGTCCCAACAAGAAGGCTTGCGAGAGAAAAAAAAGGAAAATAGTTTTCTATATTGAATAGACGAAAGAAATCATAGCAAAATATCACAAAGGTGTACAAGTCATGGAGTTAGCTTGAATATATGAAACCAGCTACAGCTTCAATATGAACTATTTTGGCTAAGAAAGAAGAACTTATGGTAGCTGAGATTTCAAAAGGAACCTCAAAGTTGAATATCAGAGGTCTTCTTCTAGAGGAAATGGAAAATTTATAGTTAATTTGGATCAAAGAAAGGGAAATTGCGGGCGATTCTACATATCAAAATGCTATCTGTGAGAAAGCTAGACAGATTTATCAATATTTTAAAGTGAAGACTCCGGGATCAAGCTCTGAGGTGGATGATTATGATTTTAAAGGTAGCCGAGATTGGTTTGACAACTTTAAAAAGAGAACAGGAATTCATAGTGTAGTTAGACACGGAGAGGGAGCAAGTGCTGACAAAGCAGCAGCAGATAAATTTGTCAATGACTTTACAGAAATTATAGAAGAAGGAGAATACCTACCCCAACAAGTCTTCAATTGTGATGAGACTGGGTTATTTTGGAAGAAAATGCCCAAGAGAATATTTGTGACAAAAGAAGAAAAAACACTTCCTGGACATAAACCAATGAACGATAGGTTAACATTGCTTTTAGCAGCAAATGCAAGTGGAGACTGAAAGGTAAAACCTTATGGAAGTCCAACAGCAAAGCCTGGGTCACAAGAAGAGAATTTAGGGACTGGTTTAATGAAGTGTTTAGACCCACTGTCAAAGCCTACCTTGAGCAGAACAATCTGCCTCTAAAAGCCATCCAACAGGCATACAAGAAGAGCTATCCGAGTAATTCGATTTTATAAAGGTGATTTTTCTTTCTTCCAAGACTACATCTTTGATACAGCCTATGGATCAGCTAGTAATTGCAAATTTAAAAAAAATTTACACAAGCACTTTTTACCAGGTGCTTTGAAATATGTGAGGCTATCAACATGACCAGAAAATTTTGGAAAGAAAAATTCAATATTGTCATTGCAATTAGGCTAATTTTAAAGGCTTAGCAAGAAGTAACAATGAGTGTCTCAAAGCAGCATGGAGTAAACTGTGTCCTTCCTTTGATAATGAAGAATCCTCAGGTGAGGGACATAATTTGGTAAAGGATATTGTGGCAACTGCTAAAGATCTCAACTTGGAAGTAGACGAAGAAGATGTTGAAGAATTACTGGAGGAGCACGACCGAGAACTGACAACTGACGAGCTGAAAGAACATTACAAGCAGCAATGTGAAAACAAAATGTATATTCCATCTGAAGATGAGGACGTAGGGAAATAAAAAAATCGACTGCTGAAATCAAAAATCATTTGGCAAAGTGGGAGGAAGTTCAACATGTTGCTATGAAATGGATTCCCAGCAAATTTGAAGCTATCCGAATTGCAAATCTATTTAATGAAAAGTCCATGCAGTTTTTCAGAAACAATATAAAAAAGAGGAAAAGGCAATCAACCCTAAACATGTTTATTACAGGTCAATTAATCAAAAAACTCGGGAGTGAGCCGAACTGTCCATCTGATGAAAATTGACATTTACAAACTGTAGTCATGAGCTACTCATTTTATTAATACAGTAGAACCCCGGTAATCCGGACACTCGCTAATCCGGAACCCTCGGTAATCCGGACGGTCCATTGGGAGTTATGCAAACCCGCAACTTCTTCTTGTAAACATATAAACACGCATATCAGTAACAAGAAACAAGAGGTGGACAGACTATTTGAAAAATGTCTCCATTGGCTTCAATGATGTGATGGAGAGCAAAGTATTTCGTTTATTGTGATAGCACATCTAAGTTGTGATACTTTTCTGAGACAGCATTTTTCAATTACAGGAATGCTTAATATGTGCGAGACTAAACAATTTCGAAAGACAGTAAATTTTCAGTTGTAGCAGGGTATCACTTCTCAAAACATCACGTTCATTAAAAAGCTACGAGAGAAGAGGCGTAAAAAACAATCCTTCCCTTCGATAGACGTCCAATGAGAATGAGCATGCATGGGCTATAGAGTTGGCGTTTATAAGCGAGAAAAGCTAAACAATTTTAATCGAGGATTAAATTTATGCCGTGTGCAAATGTGACTGGCAATCATAAGCCTACTCTGTTTGTTGTTGGAACAGCCAAAAAACCCCGTGCATTCAAGTCAGTCACGCTACCTGTGTGCTATTGAGGGCAAAAAAATGCTTGGGTCACACGAGAATTATTTTTGGATTGGTTTAACCCTCATATGGATTCTCTGCGCCTTTGCGGCGCTCGTGGTTTTTAAAATGCTTTTAATTCTGCCCAATCCCATGGATCTTGCTGAAACTTTCAGTAGTCTATTTTTTCTGCATTCTTAGTCTACAAGTTTAATTTTGCTCGCATAGTGCGTATAGTTTTCATTTTATAGGCCACTAATGGAAAAAGTTACGTCGTTGGATTTCGGCGCCGCTGCGGCTACGCGAGTTTTCTCGTCGCTATTTCGGTCTGTCAATACTTATTTAAAAGTTCTTATCTTACGCATGAAATGGTATATTATATTTATAATCATAATATTTAAACGATGAAGCTTTCTAAATCATTTATTATTGTTTAACATAGGGCCAAGTTTGCTATGCCAAATTTCTTTCATCTATTATCCAAGTGTCATAAATTTTTCTTTTTTACAATGTTCTTTTACAAAAATTCATCTAAATACAATTATAGATTTTAGAAATTCGTGGCTAGCCTAAGGGTGTTATTTCTATGGCCTCTGTCATTATTTGACAGTAAACGGAAAAGAATGCAGTGTTAAAGTTTTTTATTTATAACTTCTGTAATAATGGGTTCAATCGAACAAAACACAGTTAAAAATAAAGAATATAGAAGTTAGTAGCATTATCAATCAAAAAACTTGCTAAGAAGAGCCAAATTTGGAAGTTAATGACAAAAAATACCGCAGCGCCTCTGCGGCGCCGAAAATCCAACGACGTAACTAAATTTGTAAATCCATATGAGGGTTAAAACAGATTTCGTTCCAGCAGTTCGACAACATATGAAATCCGTCAATTTATCACAACGTGCTTTATTGTTGCTTGATAATTGTCCTGTCCATCCTTCTGCAGAAGAATTGTGCACTGATGACGGTGAAATTTCCGCAATGTTTTTACCCCCTAACAACACTGCGCTGATCCAACCCATGGATCAGAATGTTATTCAAAGCATTAAGTTAGGATATCTTTAGTTGCTTTTTACGAATATCCTTAATGATCCTGTGCACAATGAAAATTTGGAAAATGCACTGAAAAAGGTAAATTTAAAAGATGTCATGTTAGCTAACTGTTGGTCATCTATGACTAAATTATTGATCAGCAAATCGTGGAAAAATTTACTCCCAAATTTTATTGGTTCGGAAGTTTTAGAAAATGTGCAAACTGAAGAAATTCAGCTTGTGCCACTCATTAATCAGTTACAAAATTCGAACCGAATATCTAACCCTGAAGCTCTCCGGCGGGCTGCTGAGGCTGGCGACAGTTTGGCTTGAAACGAAGCTTTAACATATGACGAAATTATCAGAACAGTAACGGCAGAAGATGATGATGATGACGACGACGACCACCACCACCCTGTAGACTCCGTCAAAATTTCTCATCATGAGGCTTTGGCGGCACTCAATACATCTGTCGGAAGGACAGAGGGCAAGGGATGATTCAGAGTCAGTGGGAGATGAGTCTTACGATTATCTATGATGCGTTGTATGACTCTGTCATCCCTCACCCTCCAATGTTTTGGGGGTGCCCTTTGGTCCTTACGAAAGAGTTATAAGCAAGGTACAACTTAAGCTCGGTGCCTTCAGCCCACCGATAGCAGCTTGTACGCACGCTCGTCTGACCGATCCTCAATCGGTCAGCCATGATGGCCTCCTAGATCAGTAATTTGTATTCATTACTTTGATAATAAATAACTCCGGCCAACCATTAGTATAATTTCCCTAATGTCACGACGACACATCTACAAAATTTTGAAGCACATGAAATTACGCTCTTTAGACGTTTTAGAGACCGTGCACTTGATTTGAAAATAAGAACGGTCGCGCAGAAGAAAAAACTGACTTTTTTGCTCGCTGATAATATTCATGCACTTTATATGTTGTAATACCTTATGAAATATATATATGCATTATAAGTTTTGAGAAAAAAGGTTATTTTTTAAAAACCTCGCTAATCCGGAAACCCCGCTAATCCGGACGCCTATGTGCCTGAATTCGTCCGGATTACCGGGGTTCTACTGTAATACATTTTTGTAGCAACTATAAATGAATAAATGATATGTACCACATTTTTATGACATTTAAATGAATTTTATCTGCATATTTGACATGCACCATGGTTGTAGGGAGGAGCCGGAAAGAATTACCGTACTTCCTGGCATCAAAGACGTGATTTTTACCTGAAATAAGTTTCTCCAAATTGCAGTGCGTCTTTGACACAAAGGTTACGTTTTTCTTAAGTCAATGCTAATTCTAAAGGAAGGTTATCTGCACTAAAAATTTACCGAATCTTTACCACATTTCAACGCATTAAAAATGAAATGCATAGAAAAACCGTAATAGATTCCTAGTAGTGATGTTACCGACATGAATCACCTACATAACACTCTTGCTTTGTAATCCAAAAAAAAAAGTTTTTTCCAAAATGTTGCTTCCAATAACTGGGGTGCGTCCTCGATGCTGGGAAATACGGTAATCCATTACCATTATTATATCTGTGGAAAATTGCACCTTGAATAACGACGGTTTCGGTTAATGACGGTTTTGGTTAACGACGATTATCCTCGAACGGATTAGAGTCATTAACCAAGGTACCACTTTATTTCTATATTTATGGTACACTCCTGGCCAAAATTAATGCAGCACCTCCCTAGCGATCCTTACGGCCGGTGCTGCGTTAATTTTGGCCAGGACTGTACTTAACTTTATTTTTTGCTGTAAAATATCTGTATATTAATATTATGCAAATATAAATGATAAATGTGACTAAAATGTGATTAAAAGATAGCTAAATATAGTCTTTTCATTTGATATTGTGTTGGCATGTATGATGTTTAATATCTTTGTTAATTATTATTTCTTTGTTGGAAGGCACCTGCTGACAAGCCTTTTTAGGCTTAGCAGTACTTACATTGTTTTTTTCCTTAATTTTATTTATCTATTGTTTAATTTTTAAAATTCTATGCGCAATTATTTGATCGTATTACTTGTTGATTATAAAAAGAAAGTTATTTTTTTTGTCTGAAGGTTAATCATAATGTATATACAGTAGGGTGTCCCAAAAAAATCAGTCATTTTTTTAACGCATACCCTCTAATTTTATTCTAATTGACCTTATTAACTTACCTAATAAATATTATTGCGATTGCATTATGGTAACCCATGCCAACTTGATGCCGAACGATTTCGAGAAATGAAAATTAGTACTGACAAGGGGAACACCAGGTTAATGGGTAATTAACAAATGGATTCTCACCAATCCTTCAGGGCATGTTCTTTGTTTAAAAATAGTGGTTATGTGCCTGGCAGTTTAACTCAATGGGATTTTGTTTATGAAAAATTAGCAACTGAATATTGGAGATAGGCAACCACGCCATACGCCTATATTGCTGTAGAGATCTCGAGTTAATAGGAACGATAGAAACTGTTTATTTATCGATCTGTCAATTTCAATCTGTTGCTCCAAATCTAGTACTCTTGATACAGAGTCGTTCTCACTTCGATCGGACATCTATTTCCCATTTCATTACTTAATTGTCATTACCCATTAAAAGAATTGACTTGAACTATTTACAGCGTATAGGCCCTAACCTTAAGCCCCCATGAAAAGTAAGACATCAAGCATTCTGACCATGGGTTCGATTCCAGAAGGCCCCGAAATCCTGATTTTTCCCATTTAAATGTATTGCTTTGATATTCGGGAATTTTTTAAAAATACTTCCCAGATAGGTAGAGAATCTAAACTCAAGGAGCCTATATATATGGTCATGATCTATTAAAAACATTAATGATCTCTAAGGAAAATTTCCTGAGTTCGATGCTAGGATGATGCAAAAATCTCTCATTTGAAATAGATAGGGGTAGTTTTTCATTATTTTATGCACTTATTGAAATGATAGGAAGTTCTTACTTTACTAGAAGATGTATATTAAGACTCTGTTTTGATAAAATATTTATATAAGAACATGCTGTTCCTGGGTTCAATGCCAGAGCACATTAATATTTCTCTCATAAGGAATATAAGGGAAAAGTAGGACGTCGTTCGAGGCTGATGCAGCAAATATTTCTGCTTGAATTTTCATGCATAGTTAGAGATGGTGATCCTCTGTTGTGCAGCATAGTAAGTATCTCCAGGAAGACCAGGGTTTGATGCCGGATGGTAAATACATCTCCCATTTAAAACATATTGGTTGAATTTTCATATATCTTTAAGAGTCTTTACCGTGAAGACAGACAGTTGACACTTTTCATGTGTATGTATATTTATGTTATACTATAGAAAATCTGCTTGATATTGCATCACTTCCTCCTAAGAATGATCATCAAGATCAGATCCTGTAAACTTTCTCATTAAATTATATGGATCCATACCAAATTCAACTAATTAACATATGTGCTATCCGTAAAGAAGCAGATCAAAGGGTATATAAATGATTGTTTTTCTTGGTGATGATAAATTTATTCATACCCTAAATTAAACCACTTGCTTGCAATATACAAGCAGTATTTTACTCGTATATAACAGAAGATCGACTGAATAAATAGTAATAATGTTGGGGGGAAAATTAAGGGGAAAAATTAATTGGCTGGAAATGGTCCATTGCCACAATTGTTACTTCAATGAAATGAAATATACATACCATAATAGATTCAGGATCTTCATTCTCTTCAAAATCCATCTTAATAGGCCTCTTGACATCCTGGAAAATATAATTGACCAGAATTAAGATTAAAAGACATAAACACATCACCTCTGTGCTGATTCAATCTAATTTCTTCTAAACAGATTATTTCTTTCTTTTTTCAAATAATTAAATTCTAAATTCACTATTTTTGCTTCTTAACAGAAGGGAAGATCCCTTGACGTTGTGAACATTTCAATTTGACACTTACTGTTACTATAATAACAACGTTATTGTACGGGGTCAAGCCCTTTTACAATAAATAATTTGAAAAGTACAAAGAAAATGCAATTACGCATAAGCTACAAACTTAAAAAAGAAAAGTTTTTGAAAAACACAAAAACATATATAATTTCAGAAGACAGCAGAAAGGAATTGCACCCAAAATTCAAAAAGATTAAAAATTAGTATAAATGTAATATAAGTTTAATCAATACACAGTATCAAAGTAAAGGAAAAGCAAACACAAATATATATAATAATGTAGAGAAAAATTCTGTGGACAAAAAATACATAAATAACACAGATTAATTAATCTGTAAGAACAATTTTCATGTATTACTTGAAAGTAGGAAGGGAGCAGGTGAAAATGTCTGTCTTAAGGTTTATATTGTCTCTCATCATTCTATTAATTGGAGTAAAATAGGAGTAATTTGAATAAGGTACTGAGAAAATAAGACTGTTTCTGATTGATATTGCAGGTACATTAACAGAGAATTTCTCTTATGACATAGGACAGGTTATATGTTTATTAAGTAGGCGGTAAAGAAACATGATGCTCTAGTATTTCTGTGTCTAATACTTAGTGTCAGCAGATCACATTGTTGCATGATTAAATTGTAAACTATAATATGATAATGAATATCTCCAGAAATAATCCACAGCAGTCTTATCAATTTGTGCTGAACTCTCTCCAATTGTAAAGAGAAAGTATGGTGACCATAATCGGGAGCAATATTCCAAAATAGGTCTTACAATAGAGCAAAAAGGAATTTAACCCTTCGAGTGCCATGCAGAATTGCCTAACATCATACGAAAATTGCCCTGAAATTCACATGAAAATGTGAAAATTGTTTATAAGGTATAGAAAACAATTACTTTACTATTCTGCAATCTCTATTTCAGAAAATAATCAAAAAAGGTTATTTATTACAGTAATGTTTTTTACATAAATAGCTTTCGAAATAAAAGTTGCTTGGGACGAAGCCGGCATTTTAACAAAACTTTTCCAATGTCGCTGTGAGTGACGTTGGAACTCAAAGGGTTAAAAACAAGTGATGCTGGAGAAAATTTTTGTAAAGCAGAAGATGAAACCAATTAACTAGTAAGCTTTTAATGATATCCAACTATTGTGTAAATTAAAATTCATTTTAGTGTCAATGTAAACACACAAATCTGAGAAACCGTCATCCCTACATGCACACATGCTATTAAGAGAGTACTGTATGCAGCTTTTGAATCTTGAGAAAGTAATTAAACAGCATTTGGGAATGTTGAGATTCATATGTTTGAGTGAATACCAATCACTCAATCTTCTTAAAGCGTTCTGCAGTTCAAGACAGCTGGCCAGGTCGTTGATTGTATGGAAAATTTTTAGATAATCAGCATAGAGTAGCTGATGAACTGGACTTGTAAAAGAGCAGATATTGTTAATAAATATCGTAAATAGGAGGGGCCCAAAATGAGAGCCCTAATGGATCCCACAAGTAGCAAAAAAGGGACTGAACTGTACAACACCTTCTGGTGGAATACAGTATGGACGATGGAACACGTAGCATTGGAAGAGACCTCAATTTTAAGAGATGACGCAAAGGAAATATCCAAAGTTTTAAGTTTTTTAAAGAGAATCAGTTTATTCCAAATACTGTATTATCTGATTCCTTCCATACAGCTCACTTACCCATTTTATTACATTTTATTCATGATGTGAACTTTAAATTTTCATATGATCTGATGGTAAAAAATATTTTCTTTTCATTATTTTATTTGTAATACTAGTAAACTTCCCCGTCATGGATGACGGGTCTTGATTTCAATTTCGTAATTAATATGCAAAATTCGGATATAGATGACTTAATATATAACTTATCAATGCCCTAATTTTTTAATAAATACAAATCAGGATGGAATTTTAACCAAAGAATATTAGCGAAATTCTGAAAAATTACATATTTGATTCCAGCGGGTAGCAGGTATGGCACTCTATTGTCCTTGGGGGAGGAAACTCCCCCTAAAGGCTGAAGAACTACGCACGTATTCAACAGCAGTAGAATGCAGAAGGCAAGGGGAAACCACTGCATTACAGATCTTTATGATATCCCTTGTCCCACTGGACAACCCTCTCTGAATATGGCAAATCCTGAGAAGAAATTTTCCGGAGTAAACTGTCCACATTCGGATGTCAAGGTGGACGCTATCCCACGAAAGTCAAATAAAGAGAAATCAAGACAGAGGAATGTAGAAGAAGACATTAAGTTAAGAATAGGTACCTGGAATGTGAGATCAATGAACCAGAAAGGGAAATTAGAAAATGTTAAAAGAGAAATGGAAGAATATAGAATTGATATCCTAGGTCTGAGTGAAGTGCGATGGGATGGAGAAGGTGAGTTACAGTCAGGAGATTAAAGAATGGTATATAAAGGAGGTGAAACTAAAGAAAAAGGTGTAGGAATAATCAACAGGAAAACACTGGAAAGTTCTATTGTGAAGGGTATACCCAAAAGTGAGAGGGTGATTGCAATGTGATGTTGACTACTACTGTTCCTACGTTGATTATTCATATGCCCACAACAGAGGCTGAAGATGAAGAGGTGGACAGAATTTATGAACAGACTGAGAAGGTGTACGAAAAAAATGGTAAAGGTCAAGTTAGAACATTGATGATGAGTGATTGGAATAGTGTTATA
Organism: Sympetrum striolatum; assembly: GCA_947579665.1. Classification (NCBI taxonomy): domain Eukaryota; kingdom Metazoa; phylum Arthropoda; class Insecta; order Odonata; family Libellulidae; genus Sympetrum; species Sympetrum striolatum. Next base: position 66,922 of record CANPUZ010000233.1, read on the forward strand.
GGCAGAGGAAAGCATGGTAATGTTGTAGGAGACTATGGGCTAGGCATTCGTAATGAAAGAGGAGAGAGACTTTGGTGAGGAACATAAATTATGGATAGCAAATACATGGTTTCAGAACCATGAAAGAAGACTATATACTTGGAAGGCACTTGGAGACAGAGCCAGGTATCAAATTGACTTTATAATTATTAATGAAAGATTTAAAAGCAGTGTAAAAAAAGCAATAACATATCCTGGTGCGGATGTCAACTCAGACCACAACCTGCTCATAGTAGAGGTTAAGACTAAGCTGAAGCATTTTCGAAAAAGGAAAATAACGAAAAAGTGGAACATAACAAAAATAGAGTCAGATGTAGCAGAAAAATACTGTAAGGCTGTGGAAAGTAGGATTGAAAATATGAATGAAACCATGAATGTTCATGAAGAATATTAAAGAAATCATAGTAGAGTCTCTCAATGACAATGTAGGCAAAGAAGAAGAACTTAATGAAAAGGAATGCATCACTCAAGAAATACTAAATAGGATGTGTGAAAGACAAAAATGGAAAAATATCAACAGAGATGAAGGTAGAATGAATTACAGGAGACTGAACAATGAATTAAGAAGAGTAGCTGATAAAGCAAGAGAGGAATGGATGTAAAGAAATTGAAGAACTAGAAAAGCAGGGGAAGTTAGAAGAAACGTATGAGACAGCAAAAAGCTTAACAGAAAGGCAGCCAGAGAATATAGTTAAAAGAGATTTGCTAAACAAAAAAGGACAAACTTCCTCAGGCATGGGTGAAAAAAAATATATTGATAGAATATATAGAGGAACTTTACGACTCTAAAGGAGATCATGAAGATGGTTTAATGCTGGAGAATAAAACAGAATGTATGGATGATAATAAAGGACCAGGAATAACTAAATGGGAATTAGATAGAGCAATTAAAGAACTTAAAGAATAAAATCTGATGTGGCCAGCACATGACTTTCTCCATATATAAGATGTAAATATTTATCTACGACAGTCTTTCCAAACTCTATATTCCATCTAAACTTGGAAGATGAGTGATTAATTTATATCATATTATCTTTTACGTCACAAACATTATAAATAATGTTTTTCAGGACATGCTCGGTTAAAAATGATGAAATTGGCCTTTCGCCAAAAGAGCCCACAAAGTACATAAACAGATACCTCCAGTTTATCAGTATTTCACGAATAACTCCTAAACAATCAGATATAAAAAATATGCTTCATACAAAAGTTATAGTAAATTACATTTTATAAAACTTTTATAAATAATAGTATATACCTAAATATCATATTAATGGAGATATTTTGCAAAACCGGGAATTTGCTTTGAGGAATAAAGCTCGACTTACGGTTAACCAATTTACTCCAAAAACTAATCAACTCTGACAGCACACACCGCAGTACTATATATGAAGTTTGGTATTGATACGACTAATAGTTTTTACGTTAGAGCGCCCACAATCACAGACACACATACACACAGACATAATTCCGAAAATGGTTAAATCATGTTCTAGGGACCCCAAAACATGTATTTCCGTTGAAATCTCAAAGTCAATTTGTTTCATGAAAACAATACTTTCTCTATACTACATAGATGGAGAAAGAAAAAAGGCAGTAGGATACGATAGTATACCATCAGAGGCACTAAAGAATCTGGGGGATAGTACAATTATAAGTCTGACCTGACTCATAAACAGGGTATATGATGAAGGCCTGATGATCTCATGAAAACTACTCTAATCCCAATACCAAAAAAGGAAAATGCCAAAAACTGTAAAGACTATAGTACAATAAGTTGCAATTGTCATGTGACTAAGGCTGTGACAAGACTAATCATGAAAAGAATGGAACGGAAAATAGAGGAAAATATGGATGATGAACAATTTGGATTTAGAAGAGGTAGGGGAACTAGAGATGCGATTGCTTGCCTACAGATAATAATACAAGAAAGAATGCTGGAATTTAATAGAGAAGTATGCCATATTATGCTATATTGACTGGGAAAAAGCATTCGATAGAGTTACATGGAAAAAACTCTTATTGATATTAAAGAAAATTGGAATTGATTGGAAAGATCAGAGATTAATAAAAGAATGGTACAGGGGACAAAAAGTGATACTAAGAGTGGATGGCGAAGATACGGAAGAGGTGAATATTAGAAGAGGTGTAAGTCAGGGATGTTGCTTTTTAATATATACGCAGAGAAACTCACAGAAGAAGCATTGGAAAAAACAAGAGGTGTGATAATTGGGAGAGAATATTCGCACAATTAAATATGCAGATGACCAGGCAGTTACAACAGAGACAGGGTTAATATTCTAATAGAAGGAAGGAAGTTGGGACAAGTGACATCCTTTAGGTACTTGGGATGAATAATCACCTCAAACGGAAGCTGCAGAGAAGAAATAAGAACCAGGATTTACAATGGAAAAGCGGCATTCGGGAGGGTTAAAGGTCTGCTCACTACAAGGAAAATACCGCTAGAACTAAGGAAAAGGTTTCCAAAATGCTTTGTAAGGAGTGTCGTCTTATATGGGGCCAAGACTTGAGCTGTAAAAAAGAAAGAAGCCTGCAAAGCTTTGAAGTTTGGTTATGGAGAATGGAAAAAATTAAGCGGAGTGACAGAGTGAGATGTTTACAAGGATTGGAGAAGAAAGATGTTTAATGAAAAGAAAAGGAATGACTTGGGCATATATTAAGAAGGGACTGTTTGCAGAGAAATATTATTGAAGGGAAGTGGTAAAAGAGGGAGAGGAAGAAGGATGCTGTATGAGATTAAGGGAGGAAGGAGCTATGCAAAGATGAAGGAAGAGGATAGAGAGGGTAGGAGATCCTATTGATACCTGTCTTTGGACAGTTCCACTGAAGAAGAAGTTACGTAATGTTGAACCACTGCCACCAGATTTTTAATCTACTTGTAGTGTAATTGTAATAATAATTGTATAATACGACCCCCTGTTATACGGTCCGTTGTGTTACTGTGACGAAGATAAATGAAATAGAAGCAGGAATGAATCATTTCAAGAAATAATTTCTTCCACGAACAATACACAAAAGCAATTGATTAGGAAAATAGAGTCATACATCCAATGCCCCATGCGAAAAGGCGGCTTGCAGAGTTCTAAGAAAGACATAAAATTTGTAAAGCTTCACGAAGCAAATGATACTTCATTATCTTGCAAACACTACGTTTCTGTCTTGCAAATGGGTAGGTTACTTGTTTTCTATTTGGAATTACTAAAATATATTACCTCATCGCAGTCCAGTTCCGCCATATTCCTTTCCACAATTGCTCTGGCCTCCATCTTCTCTGCCATCGAACCTTCTCTGCAAACCTGTTGGAAATAAATCATATATCATGAGGATCATCCCTCTGCCTCAGTTTTCTTAGAAGAATTTAAATTCTGTACTTGCACAAATCTAAGACTATGTTTTTCGTTTCCCTCCTAATAAATTCTTACTGAGATTGACAAAATAAAATGGTTCACCAAAAAAACAAAGAATCAACTTTGAGTATATTTACTATGAAAGTATTTGATGCATAACTTAATAATCTGTTATATATAATTCCTTCTCTGGATTTATTTATGTATATAAATATAGGTACACAGATAGGATACTAATTGACAGGCTAAACCACAAGCGTCATTGACTTGAAATTTTTACAGTGTATAGGCCGTAATGTATAACTCCCAAAACAAAGTGGGAAATTGATAATAATGACCATGGGTTCGATCCCAGAAGGCCCCAAAATCCCGATTTTTCCCATTTAAATGCATTGCTTTGATTTTCAGGAATTTCTAAAAATGCTTTCTGAATAGATAGAGAATCAAAACTCAAGGAGCCTACAGATATGGTAATGATCTATTGAAATCATTCATGACTTATACAGAAAAAGTCCTGTGTTTGATGCTAATACAATGAAATAACCTCTCATTTAAAATACATTGGGGTAGTTATTCATTATTTTTTTTTGGTGCACTTATCAAAATGTAAGGAAGTCCTGGCTTAGCTAGAAAATGTATATTAAGACTCAGTTTTAGAAAAATATTTAGATAAGACTGTTTAGATGACTGATAAGATGCTGTTCCTTGGTTCGATGCCAGAGCACATTTATAATTCTTACACAAAGAACATAAGGGAAAAGTAGGACGTCGTTTGAGGCAGTTGCAGCAAATATTTCTGCTTGAATTTTCTCATATAGTTAGAGATAAGTGATCTTCTGTTGTGCTGCATACTAAGTATCAACCAGGTTCGATGCCAGATGGTAAATATATCTCCCATTTAAAGCATATTGGTTGATTTTTCATAATTCTTTCAGAGTCTTTGAAGACAGACAGTTGACACTTTGCATGTATATTTATGTTATGTTATAGAAAAAACCATTCCCTAAAGAAGAACATTTTACAAGCGGCTGAGATTTGAAGTAGCGACCATGCAACCAGTGATACACCATACAAAGCTGTGATACTCTAACTGCTCGGCCACCACAATTGTTGTAAACAGGATACCTTCAACAGGAGTTATGCTTTATTATAAATATGGACAGATGTTTTCTTGGCGATGATAAATTTATTCTTATGTAAATATTTATCTACAACAGTAATTTCGAACTATATATTCCATCTAAACTTGGAAGATGAGTGATTTATTTATATATTATTATCTTTGACGTCACAAACATTATAAATAATGTTTTTCGGGACATGATCGATGGAAAACGATGAAATTGGCCTTTCACCCATAGAGCCCAGAGCGCCCACAAAGTAAATAATCAGCAACTTCCGGTTTATCAGTATTTCATGAATAACTCCTAAACAATCAGTTATACAAAAATGATACCTTCCAATAGGAGTTATGCTTTATTATAAATATGGACAGATGTTTTCTTGGCGATGAAAAATTTATTCTTTCCTAAAATTAAACCATTTGCCTGCAGTATCCAAGCAGCATTTTACTCGTGTTAATATATGAGCAAAAGTTGATTGCATACTGCAAGCATATTGACGATACATATTTTAAGTCAACATCATATCGAGAAGGTCCTCAAACATAATTCTAAAATCTACCTTTGAAATATATGGTAGAATACAAATGGTGCCCCAGCGTCGAACTAATGATCATAAGGTAAAAGCTACACTATTATTTAGAAACATTTATTACTTCTGCTCACATGCCTGGCCATAGGATTTTCAACTTCAGGAGAAATGAATCATAAAAAATTTTGAATTCCCGCCATACATTTCAAATGTAAGAGCCACCTGGTCTCGAACGCAGAACTTGGTCGATGATGTGAATGAATATAATGACCTTGTAGGAACAAAACTAATTTACTAATAAAGAGATATCTTAACGTGTAATAAAACAAAAGGATAAAATAAATTTTGTCTATATTCCACATATTACAATAAACAAGACTTGTTTTTGACGAATACCTGGGACGTAATAAAATATTATTATTATATTGAAAATATCTTAAAGATTGTAAATCTTCTGGGATCTGATAACATGTACCATGTTACTGCAATAGAAATGGACAAAGAAAGTTGTATGCACTAGTTGCAATTGTATTTAATTATTACCAAAAGAACTTAAAAACTATCTCTGAAGTTAAAGTGAAACGCAAAAATTACTAACAGGATAACTGTAATTGATTTGGCCAAAGGATTAAAATATATCTTGATTTCTATCACAATGTTCAGTCTTAACGAATTTAATTTAGTAATGAGAAGTTGTAATGTTTTGGATCCAAATTGATTTTTATTTTAGTTAATGAGGCACTTGCTGACAAGTCTATGGCTAAGAAGGACACGAAAGTTATAATTTCTTCTTTTCTTTATATTTAATAGTACAGAAGTACCCCTTTGATTCTCAACTGGGATGTTAAATTTCATAAATACCAGTGTAACAACCATGATCGTAACACATTCTTTGTGATTGTTGATAGATAGCAAATACCAGACTTTCTGAACAAATATACCGAGAAATTTAAGTTACAATTAAGTCTACAAAGCTATATCAACTCAATTTTCAATCTAATATACTTTGAATAAAAGTTATCTTCAACTGAGACAATATAAAAATATATTCTATGATCACAATAGGATTTGCAGTACCACATTATATTTGCATACAGGTAAAAGGGGACAAATGAATCAAACGATTAACGTATATGACAGAAATAAATTAAATACCGCCCTAATTACCACCAATTAATATTCTTAGCGGAAAGTAACTGTATCACTGAGCTGACTCAAATCTAAATTAAATGTGTTACATAAATATGAAACACAAATCACACAAAAGCAATTTCAGTGCCAAAATATAAACAAAGATTAAACACCAGTAACAGAAGGAAAAGAAATGATTATGAAGTTGAAGTTGAAGGACTTTAAAAAAAAAAATAAATCAATTTTTGCTCTCTGCGTACAACAAAACAAAATTGCTTTACCAATTTTGTCAGTTATACAATGTTGGAGATTTGCAACAACTTTACTACTCGCCGTTTAATTCCTTAAACAATTACTAATACCAAATCTAAGAAAACTTTACGATCTTCGCTAATTCCATATTTGTCAATAGCTAAATATACATAGATGCAAATAGATTAGATTTAATACTTAATTTAGAAGATTATATTAATAGCAAACACAACTTACAAAGTTATTAATTTGCATTCCATTGAATTGACAGCAAGAAAGCAATTTCTATCAACGCTCCATCTTAGAGCACTTGAAATTACTAAACAATATCGTTGCCTAAAATAAAACTCAGTTGCTATGGATGCTAAAGCAAAACTAGAATTCGTTGAAATGCTTTTTATATTTTTACGCGATATTCTTCAGAGGTTATGGCTCGTAACTTAAAAATTTTAATCTCATATAATTTCTTCCGCCTCATTTAGCTCTTGTTTTGGCATTAATTTTAACTGGTTAGTACTTCTCCATATCTTAGTGATAAACAAGAGTAAGATAGAAAAATTTACTGTAACTAAATTGACGAGGACTCCTAGATAAAATCTCCTGCAAAGTTATAGGAGCCATTGGCAATCTCAGGAAGAAGTCTGCTGCCAAGTATTACCAGATGGAGCATGATAACGAAGGTCTACCAAGAGAGACTGATATATTAGTATTTTTAATCATTATAATCATTTCAATTTTTATCATTTTACTATTTTTTATCCATTCTGACTATATATATATATATATATATATATATATAAAATAAACATGTTTATTCATTATTTAATAAACAACTACATTAGCAGGCAAAAAAATTAATAAATAAATAGATGGTTGAGTGGATAAAATAAACAAAACAATAAACTGGCTAAGTTAAAAGTGACTTATAGTCATTGAATTAAACAAACAAAGGGAGATGGATCTCTGATTACAGGCCGAGGTGGCCGAGTGGTTATCGTGCTTGCATGGTATCGCTCTAACTCCACGGTCCCGGGTTCGAATCTCGGCTATTCGGATTTTTCTGATTAGGGAATGGTCTTGTGTGATTGTTAATGTTAATACCCACCACTGTAAAAATCCTGAAAATGGATGTTTATATATGAAAATAAATAAATAATGAAGCAAAAGAGGAGTTTTTAGGGTGGTAAAAGTCCCCCCTCTGCACTTCGGGTGCCTACACTGGGTAGAAATATTTCTCCGAAGGGCCTTGGGGTAACCTTCCAGGGAAACCTGCGGCAAGGGTTTTTCTCCTCTTGGTCAGTGTCTCTTCGTATACTCTTTCAAGCTCATAAATCTGACAAAAGCCAAAAGAAAGAAAAAACTGATCCCAAAGAGGATAACTACAGATAGACAAATTTATCAATGTCACCATTCTTACAAAACAAATGCAGCAAATATGAAAAATAAGAATAAAACAAACCAAAATACATTACATCCCTTGTATATCTGATGACGAATCAGGGTTAAAGAGCTGAAAGAGATTTTTAAAAAATTCTCCAAGTCTTTTCATGGTTAAACGCATGAGCTTGGAATCAACAATTGCATTGATCATCAACGGAATGTGTTGTTTACGACCTCAAAATTTCCATAAAATATTTACCTATTTTATCAACATTTTTGCAATTTCGAATTGTAATCTAAATTCCTCTACCAAAATAGGAATACTTATTCAATTGTCCTTCTTTTGGTGCTTGATTCGACTTCCTACCACTATTATTTATAATTTAATTTAGCAAAATAAATGAACCCTTTAACCCATTCAAATCGACTAGCAATTTTAATACTTTCGTCAGAAACTGAATCAAATTTATCTATTTTCTAGTAGATTTATATACTTTATAGTGAATAACAACAAAGAAAAATTAGAAATCATTACCTAGATCCCGTGCAACTCATATTGAGAGAAATTAAAAATCGCACTTCCAACTGCTTCGCAAAGTAAAGAAAAAAATTAAGAAGACAGAAAAGGCTATACTCCTCAGCTGCACAAACGGTACTGATAAGCTGGGAAAAATTTAGCTCTCTCAATGAAGTCTGCAGTAGAGTAGGAAAGCATATAATCCCTTCAAGTGGAGACCACCCATAGGCGTCCTCCGCTCCTAGGTTTCGTCAGCTAGGCTGTTGATCGGTGGCCTCCACCTCGAATGGGTTAAACTTAACGTGTATTTCTTATGAAAAAGTTTTGACCCGCGTGGGTTCAAACCACGGACTTTAAGTAAATAAAAACTAGCCTACACTCTGCGTGGGGTCAACATTTAATAATGTAGAAAATTTTAAAGTTTTACGACTCTCGGTTCTCCATTTTTAGTAAACATACACAAATACTCCATTTTATACGAGTAGATTACATTCCTATTTTAGTACATGTAAACCTAATTATTGTTCATGATAATTGTGTGTTCTCTTTCTTTTTTTAGTGTAAGTACTTGATATTTAACACATAGCTTACATAATATTCTTTATTTAGTTAACAAAGGAATATTTGTTTATTAAAGTATCTTTAAATCTTCTTCTGCTTCAGTAAAGGAATTCTTTTTTTATAATATAGGACCTTCCTACTATATAAATTGTTTGGATACGCAAGGAAGATGAGGTCAATAGAAGCTAGAACGAATTATTCCAGGAATTTATTTTTTCCGAGAACAAAACTAAAACATGATTGATTGGGAAAATTAAGGCAATGTGCTTGCTTTACAACAGAATAAAATAGATAATTCTTCTATAGACAAGTCTAAGATTATACAAGTAAAATGATGCTTGCATAATGCAAGCAAATGGTTTAATATTGAGTTTGAGAAAAAAAATAAGAAATATTGGCTGCCAATGCCTCAAACGACGTCCTACTTTTCCCTTATATTCCTTATTTGAGAAATATTAATGTGCTCTGGCATCAAACCCAGGAACTGAATTGTCTTATCTAATTTTTTTCTTAAACCTAGTTTTAATATACATCTACAAGCTAAGCAAGAACTTCCTATCATTTCTATAAGTGCATCAAAAAAAAATCTGATGTGGCCAACACATGACTTTCTCCGTATTTATTGAAAACAGAAGCCTATGCCAGTAATATATAAATAACTCCAAAACAATGAGTGTTACAGGAAAATGTTTCATAAAAAGTTGCATAAAAAAGTTGCTTTCTTAAAAAAGTTCATACAAGCTTTGTAGTAAAAAACATTATCTATAACTTTGGTACATAATTGTATATACCTACATATCATTCTGACAGAGATAAGTATGAAAAACTTCAATTTCTGGGTAAACAAACTTCTGGTTAACCGTTATTGAAGAATAACTCCTAAACAATCAGTGTTACGAAAAAATGTTTCATACAAAAGTTGCAGTAAAATACATTATTTATAACTTTTGTGTGGAAATGTATATATGTAAATTGCATTTTGACAGAGATATGTACGAAAAACTTCAATTTCTGGATTAACAACAACTTCCGGTTAACCATTATTGAGAATTACTTCTAAACAATGTGTTACGAAAAAATGTTATGTACAAAAGCTGTAGTTAAGTACATTATCTACAACTTTTGTGTGTAAATGTATACACCTATATTGCATTCTTACAGAGATATTTAAGAAATAAAATTTTGTTCTGGATAAACTGCCACTACCGGTTAACCCTCCAAGGACGAGAATTATTTTTTCTTAAAAATTACCTTAATTTTAGTATATTGGTATTCAGATGACCTATATTAACAAGAGAAAATTGTTTGAAAAAAGTTAACAATTATAGGTTCGTTGCAAATGCCTGTTCCCATATGGGCACGTCAGTCCTTCCCACTACTACTATTACGCGCGCCATGATGAAATTTAAAAAAGCATTTTATTGAAAAAAATCATATTTATTTCAAAAAAGTATTGTATGAAATGGTTTTTCTTGGAAGATATAAGTATTGGTTTTATAATTATTTTGTTAAGTACTTTGTAAAACATTTAACACAGAGCCCAACATCGCACTTATTACGCATTGTTCTCCCACGACTCTCGCACTCTTCGTATTCGCAGCGTTTACCCTTGTTCTGCGGTATGTCACCGATTACACCGATTAATTGATCATACCACAACTCTTGCGTGGAGCCAGTTTTTGACGTGGAAGCCTTGCTGAGTTGTCCACCGGGTGGTTTTTATTCCGTCTTGTACCGAATAAAGTACACCTGAGCAATCTCCCGTCTAAACCCTAATTTTGTCCTTGGGTCTGAGGATTCCCTTTTATTATTATTATTATTCGATTGTCTGAGTTGTAAATAATTTATATAAATCATATCTTACCAATATGCAGTGAATTTACAGAATTTTGTCAGTTCCACCCATATGCTTATTATACTGGGATATGAAGTAGGGTTATGGAAGCTGAATAATTTTATTTTGTTTCCTATAAAATCTTTTTTCTTTCATCAACGGCGTAACTCCATACGCTGTTGAAGCTGCCACAATTACCAAATTGTCCAGCCATTTAGTGATTCCTATTCCTTCGCATGTAGAAATAGCTGTGATGCTCTTTCCACTCTCCTCCTTTTTTAGATGATTTTTTGGTGGTAGCGGACAATCTTTCAGAATCCGGGTCTTTCTGATTCGCCCAGTTCCATTGTAGCCACATCCTTTCAAATGTGGCAATAAATTCTTTCGTATAAATTATATATTGAGCTAAATAAATTAATGCTATTTTATTATTTCACATACCACTTCAAATTAAAATGACTGAATCTTATCGATTTACCTCTACTACATCGCTTGCAGCTGTGTCTTCCGTAGTATCTTATCATCTCTTCTTAACAATCTAAGGATTGGGAAGGCACCAAATGCTGCAAACATCTCTGTGTAATTCTTTTCATCGTAGGCTGGACTTTGTAGAGCCCATCGCTTGACTGCCTAACTTAGTATTATCCGCTAAGTGTAAATATTTCATTATTTGGATGAAGCAGTCCCTCCTCATCGCTCTACTAACCAATTCAATATGTACATCCTTTTTCGCGACCCAGTAATATTTTTTTCCAGGAGAATGTTGTACCCGGATACAATCAAAATGCCAATGACGGCTTGCATCTCCTCTGCTGTAATTTGTGGACTGGGGCAATTAAAAAATCGGGCGTAATTCTCACTTTGTTTGACTATGAATGCGACGAAATTGTCATCGATGAAGAGCTCTAGCAATTAGATACAGCTAAGTTTAGAGTATGAAAAGTAATCTGCTTCAGAAAAACTTCCCGTACACTCAATGCTGCCCTTTATTCATTTTCTCCGCACAGATTTTTTTGCCCCATCGTCTTCTCCGGCACCGATACTTTCGTTGGTTGCCAACCGAATTTCGGCTTGTGCCCTCATTTGCTAGCCAGTAAAATTGTCAACCAATCTTTTCTCATCTTCATCAGCCGATGCTTCATCAGTTCGCTCATTTTCTTCTGTTGGAGAAATGAAGACATCCGTAACATCTACCTCACTCTCTGCATCCTCGGCAAGGATTCGGAGAGCCTCCTTCAGTGAAGTCGACTCATGAAAACTTACGTTTTTCCTGAATAGAAACTATAACACCTCTAATGGTATCATTTTTATGTGAAGCTAATAAAATTTGAAAGGATTTGTATATCTAGTACAATAATCATTTGCTAATATTTGTTGTTGCCGCTTCTACTATATAATTTTAGGTTTTCCGAGATTTAGTTCATAAATATGCATAATAATTGCCATAGTCTTCTTGTCACAACTTAAAACTAAAATAATTCTTAACTTAATTGCACCAAAAATAATGTATTATGTCGCAAAATAAACTCTAATATACTATATATAGCTTTCCTTGACAGCCATCGGCAAGGAAGTCGTGTAGTAGTGGGAAGGCCTGACGTGCCCATATGGGAACGCAGCAATAAACAACGTTATAACAACAACAAATAACCTCAAACTCTGCTCTATTTAATTTCTTTCGATGATTAGAACATCATACTAAAGTTATACAAGCAAAATAGTACTTTAAATTAAAAACAGTAAAAATTATAAAAATTAGTTGCCAGAAGGATCCATCTCAAAATTTCCCTGTTTTTCGAAAAATCACAAGAAATATTTCCCTTGACTTAAGTGCGCCAAAACTCAAATGAAACTAAGCTTTGGGCCCTCTTAGCTCACAAAATAGCGTTTACTGACCATTATATGACACTCAAGATATTGTTTAGCTACCTAGAGAACGTAGCTGCAGTCCGTTCCCATATGGGAACGTCAGTCCTTGGAGGGTTAAGCGATATTCACCAAAAACTAATCAACTCTTGGCATTGTTAGGAAAATTTTAATATGAATTTTGAAAATGAACAGATAATTACTTTTTAAGATTGAGTGCCCAAAAACTTTGTAACCTCAGACAGACAGACACACACATAGACAGACATGTTCGGGAAAATAGCTAAAACGAGCTCTATGCGCCCCAAAACATCTATTTCCGTCGAAATCTGGAGGTCAAATTTTTTGCGAACACAATACTTTCTCTATACTATGTATAGGGAGAAAGTAAAAATAATGAAAAACCACCCCAATGTATTTTAAATGGCAGATAGATTTAAATAGATAAAAATACATAATATAAATTTAGGTAGATATATATGATTGAATCAGGAGAAGGAATTATGTATAATAGATACTGCAACAAAGCAATCTATGTATAAATTCACCAAAATAGTAGAATAAATGCTTACTTTCTGATGTTCTGAAGCAACAGGGTCTTGAATTCGATCCATCTTCCTGGACCAATTCCATCTTGATTTGACTGGACGTTGAATCACTTTCTCTCTTCACTATTGAGCAATTGAGCTGCAATGAGGCAAGGGAGTACACAAAAGTGGTTACAAACACTTACAGTAGTCGTCATTACGTAAGCGGTACTTCTTTAAACATACATAGCAGACAAAATTTACTCATTCATCAATATACTAGAGAACTCCCCAGTAAAGATGACAGAATAAAAAATAAATTTACTTAGCAAAAATATGGATAATCCCCATAGAATATTGGTCTATTCCTCAGAAATATGTCAGTTTCAATGAATTCAGACTATGACTATAAATAAATGCATTTACAAAAGATATTTGACATATTTATTTTTAAAGACTTATTTTTTTAATTTGGTATGTTTATAAGAATGAAAATATTAATCATTTGAAATTTTATTCACAAAGCCAAATTTTAAACCCACACTAGATTATATTATTTATACTGATGGCTTTCTTAAATCACTTTCAGTTGATTTTTCAGGTAAAAGTGCTAAATACTATGGTTTGTTAACAGGAATCTACTAAATTATTGACTAATTTAAAATTAAATAAAATATCTATAAGGAAACGGCGAATGGATACAGTGGGGAGATTACCGATATTAATAATTTTTATTCATGGAATGATGTCCTAATTATAAGCAAGATGAAAGCAAACGAGTTTAAGAAATTTGTTTTCAATATTTGCTATCCTGACTTAATGTTTGAAGAGTTATGGGCATAAGATGTAAGAAAAAAATTTGAAAATAGGAACTAGCTTGAAGAAAAGCAGATAATGTACCAAGACGCAGTTGAAGAGGTAAACAATTGCTGTAAGAACACACTTTTGCAATGAATTTGGTCTCTATTACATATATCCTGCGAACCACAATAAAATGAGTGAACAGGCAAAATATTTTTAAGATGATCCTGTCATAGTTTATTTACATGAGACTTATTTGAAAAAAACCTAAAATCGTAATGTATTAAGTTTATAACAATTGCATCTTGTTTATAGATCTTATAAATATATGTAGTGTCCGGGGTTTTCTTTGTGTTTGGTGATTGATTGTTTTTTTGTAATTTTATCATCGCCGCGTCGTGGCGTTCTGTCCTTATTAATGTATATTTACGCGAGAGGTGAACAGACGCGGAGACGAGAGGAATTGCTGCCATCGCGGAAAGCAGCACGCCCTCATTTTGCTTTTAGATCGTGGATTTAGGACTTTCCAAAATAGTCGAATAATTTCAACTATTTTCCCTTCAGGATAGGAAAGGCCTCTCAAAAGTTTCACCGAGTAACTGTAAATTTAACCTTTAAACGTCAGAGTTTCTCCTTTGAACCATGTCACCCCAACGTACTGTTGTTGCCATCGAAAATACCTGTAGTAATATTAGACGTCCCCCTCTCATGATTTAGCAGAAAACAGGTATAAAAGTCTCGTCTGTAAACGAGCCTAGGTAGTAGCGTCTTAACATAGTGCTCTGACGAAAGTGCTGGCCGAGCCATTAGCGGACATAATCGCCTATTCTTCACTCTCTCTCTGGACATCTCGCTAAAAGGACAGGACGACCATCGACGCGGAACCAAAAGTAAGGAATTAAACAGTTTTATTTTATTTAAATTGAAACTTGCAATATCTTATTTCTCCGGAAATCTCCGACACCTGGCAAAGAACCCGTAAATTTAAAGTAATTGCGTCGTTCCCGATAATTGAGGGGGCGGGCATTACATATATAAAAATAGTCGCATGTATGCATGTACCTATGTATGTTCTAGGTAATCTCGAAAACCAGAAGTCACACAATGTCCTTATGCTTATTAATCAAAATAATCACAATGTGATTCAAACTTTTCGGCATAGCACATTTTTAGTGTTTACCTTGATGACAATTGAATGGTGTAATCAATTGGCTGATGCATAATAACAATATAGACAAAAGAAAAATTGAGAAATATTACTACAATATTAGACTTCATTTTTTATTCGTGCACACAAATAATGGATATATGCATTTTGTCAGTAATAAAAATTATTGTTTCCTAATGTAATAAATAAACAATTAACTGATTAAATTTTCCCTACCTAAATTATTCAACAGGAGAAAATATGTAAAATCATTAACTTTTAATCAGAAGAACCCAACATTTGAGTAAGAAAGCTATAAATTCAGCAGAATATCAAAAAACATTCTTATGGAAAGTTTCCATTAAGGATGAAGTAAAAAAAATTTGCAGAGGAAATCAAAATTTAGAATCAATAATTTATTCAGAAGAATAAATACATGCAGCCCTGAAAGATTTAATCCCAGTACTATTTTTCAAATGATGTTCTAGACTTTCACATAACAAACTTTCAACCAATTGTAGACTTATAGGTCATGAAAAATATGTAAATGAGAATACCATTATGTTTATCAAGGACAGGGCATCAAAAAGAATTGAACTCAGTCTATAGCAACCTTGAGGTTACTCCTATTAAAATTACGATTTAAGAAACTATGGGAAAGTATTATAAAAGAGTATTTTAGTTGTATTTCTTTGTTCAACTTATTCTTAGTGAGCTGGAAATTACCAAGTAAAACTTCACTATCCAGAACCTCAAATTCAATGTATTTTGCAAATGAAGAACAAGTTTATCTCAATAAAATAAGAGATAAATTAGGAAAAAATGATGGTCAATCACAAATTGTGAATTTATAAGTATATGAAACTAAATTTCTAAAGACCTAACAGAGGAACTTGATCACACATTGATACCCAATCAATTTGACTATTGTTGCTTAGCATACCTATATATCTCAGATGAACAAAATTACAAATTACAATGATTAATGATAGTTGCATATGGTTTATCTACGATCTGAGAAAGTAAGACCATATTAGTAAACACCATCAATAGCTTAAGTGGCTAATGGTTAGAATGAGAAGAGAATACTTTCTAGGTGAATTTTTACATAATATGTTGAATAGTAATCAACTTGAGTATCTTATAAATCAGTTCCATACAAGAATCAATACAGACAGCACAATACAATCAAGAAAGAACACACAAGATAACTACTGTCCTCCTTTCCAATAAATTTTTTTACCGAAAAATGCTTTGAAAAATTTGTATTTAATTCTCACCTCTTGTAATGGCTGATGTAAGACTAGTTCATTGCATTTTTCCTCATATTCCTCTTCAAGAAGTTCTAATGGCTCCTTCAAACATATTATTCAATTGCAAAAATTAGTACAAAAATATCAACTTCATGGAATATGTAATTCAGATCAACAAAAGCAGTATGAAACCAATAGATACATAATATATCCAATTAAAACTCCATTGGTTTTCTCAAAGGAATTTCTTTCCGAAATTTCAACATTACATTTTTTCAAACAAACCAATTCCTTCATGAGAGACGAATAATTGTTTTTGTGAAAATTAACTATGACATTTAAGATGATTAATGATATTATGATAATTTTAAGCATTAGCTTTGAAATGCTATCATCAAATATTTCCAATTCCCAATAACGGATGAGGATGTAATGAAGTAAATCATAGCAAAAATGAGTGTATTATTAAATATAATCACTCACCACAGCATCTGATTCAATATCATTATAGTCATCTTCCTCGGCTTCTTGAAAATGCTGTGCAGCTTCAGGCACCTGTCCCATAAAGAACATTCTCTAATTATGTAAATAAAAGGAGCATTAAAACATACTTATTCATTATTATTGTACTGACCTTTATGACTGTCTCAGCTGGCATCTCCCATTCCACAATATCAAATTCTTCTTTAATGGAGACCTACAAGACATAACAGTATTTTTGTAAAAAGAAGATATGTTTGAACTTGATAAATCATTCTATCTAACGTCTTAAGATTCATCAAGTTGTGGAAAATGAGAGGCAGGCTCTCTCAGTCAAAACATCGCCTATTAAAGAGTCAAATAATAATATTTATAAATGCATAAAAAAATAAAGGAATTATCTAGGATCAAATTGATTATACAAATTCCACAAATTATTTACCTGAGAGTTAACAGTTCTCTGTTCCATTGCAACTTCAACTTCATTAGGTTCATCCTGTAAAAGGAACATTTTAATGTAAGTTGCTCTATTTTAATATTTAATACACGTATCAGCAAAATTTAGGCCATAAATTTATATTAACTACATTAAATAAATGATTTTTTTCAATTTTCCTAGTTATTCCTACTTATTTAAATTTTTAACTCTGTCTGTTATTTAACATGTCATTATTGTTTTTCTCCCTGTCTAATTGTAATGATGAGTGTTTGATTTCAATATATACTTTTATCGATAACTTGCTTAAATTTGGCATGTATCAATGATATAGTTTAAGCTAATTTACTCTCCTAGTGTTATTTTAATGATTATATTTGATCATTTTGTATATCTACCCTGTACTCTACTGTACTAGTGCTAATATGAACTAACTTACGTACTCCTAATTGTATGCTTTTGTAAATTGGATTTTCCCCCAAATAATGAATAAATATGTGAATTCAAATGTATTTCCAATCCTACTCATAGAATTTAACATAACATCAGCGATAAAAGTTTTGCCATTAAAGTCACTTCCGCCACCAATACTAAATTATCGTTAAAACCATTGCTCAAATGCATAAAACAAAATCGCAACATCAAATACGAAACTGAGGTCCAGATAAATTACATAACATACAACTACCATAATAATTCGCTCAAATCAACGCAATAAGATAGTTATCATAGTCAACTTACGGGTCTTGTTTGGCTCAGAAGTCTCATAATTTCAGCTTCGGCAGAACGGAAATTCTTCTTGCATGCGTCGAATTCTATCATTCTCCACATGCAAGGGGAGCAGATTTGAGAAGGAAGACCATCATTCTCGAAGATCTAAAAAATTAAAAGATAACGTATAATCACGGGTTAACATCAATGTAAACTATGTATGAAATACGAAAGTAAAGTATTTTAGAATCAGGAATCACTTTCAAACAGCACAAATGCAACCGAAAAGTAAACTGCAACCATTCACAATAAATATTATATTTTCGTAGGTAAGACGTCAACAAAGATTCGATACGGCCGACACAATAAGGCGTATAAGTAAATAATTGTGTATAGTATTTGCATTCCTAAAGAGAGATAGCACATACATATCCAATCAACACACGTACCTTCATCTCATTTATAAAATTAAGAATCTGATACAAAGGATCTCCAGCTGCAAAACGCTGAGAGAATATGTTCGTGAGTGAAAAACCTTCAAACACAGTCTACAACAGACTCAACCTTATTTCTCCCATTTTGCAAACTTCACTGAAATGGAGGCACAAAATAACCTTCAACATGCAAACAATAAGTATTATCCAAATATAATATGTTATATACATAGTATTATATCAATCCACCTATTTCATAGAAAAACATCGATTGCGTACTTACAGAGTGAGGTGATATTAAAGAGAAAGCTGAAAGATAGAAACGAACTTCCGCTTTATTTGGTATTGAGATTATGTATCTTATAACAACTGAGAGTAGAATTTTTACAAAGATAAATATTAATAGTTAAACGTGGTCTTAGCAACGTTATCTTCCGTAAACAGCAATATACTACTACATAGTACGGAAGGATACCGCTGGATGCTCTGCCTCCGATGTTAGGGGCAATTTAAAACAAATGAAATTTGAAATACGTCTGTTATGTAACTAAAACACTTTTAGAATATTTATTTTATTAAATATGATTTATACTATTCATACTAATTAAAAAATGTTTAATCATTTATTCCAAAATTGTCATCTACCTCGGAGCCAGAGTTCCGAGTTAATCCTTACTAACTATTTCAAATACTTGATATCATATCATTAAGAACGTAAAGGGTATGGAAAACTATCAATTTACAGTGAAACTAGTCATTAGATAGGTCTAGGGTCGTTGATATCTTTACATTTGTATATTATAAATTAAGTACTAGGGGAGCAGCACTTGAATCTTGTCATTCGGCTCAATATATCTATTAGCTCCTTTTGTAAGTGCGCTAGCGATATTTCTAATGAAATCCATGAATTATTGTAATTTATACTTTTTGAAGCATTCCAGTTACTTTGTTGGGTCTCATTTACAGTGTAGTAATATTGGCGATATGAGTTGGGGTAACTCTTGTAGACTATGCCTTTAGGATGGATTATCACTGACAAACATATTCTTACACCGTTCGGCTACTGGCGATATTATGTATTAGTTTCTTAATTTTATATACGATATCTAGGTACATACGCATGTTGATTGTGAATCTATGTGCTAATCTTTTTATGACAGCAGTATGCAATGACTAAAGTATATTTCTCTTCCTTGTCATTCTTTCCGTTAGGAATTGTTGTTGATATCTTTTAGTCGATAATCAATTTAGCTGTAAGATACTACGACGAAGGCTGTATATGCATCTGACTTGGATGATTTGCATCGTGTTGGTGAACTAGCTATTTGAAAGTTTTAATTGAAAGAATTACTGCAAAGTAGGCATTGCATTTAATGATATATCTTATGCTGAAACCATTTCCTTTCTATGTTCGTCCACCCTACAAAATAGACCAATAAATCTATGCTTAGTTTGATCGCATAAGATAACTCAGGGTGTTGTTAGGAGTCCTGACCTCTTGAAAATTCAATTTCCTGTTCTATCCTACTTTTTAACATGTTGTCACTTCTTTTTCATAGATATATCTATGAAAAATGTATATACAGAACATATGTTAACCATGAAAGCTTTAATGGAGGCTAATTAGCCTCCATTAAAGCTTTCATGGTCTCTTCTCTGTCACTTGTCATGATTACAAAATAACTGTTTCGCTTCATCTCCAATTACTCTTTAGAAAGTATCTGTACATTTGTTAACAGGAAAATATTATGAAACTGATGATGATGCTCTTCGTTGAATATAGTTTTTTTTGTATTTGTTTCTGTGGTGATGTCTATTAGTTATTTTAGATTCCACTTTCATCTTGAAGAACTATCATAAATAAGAGACCAAAACAGTGGATTATGTTCCAGAAAGTATTGCTGTTTATACAACGTAAAGTTTCAACAGTTTGTATTTCCATTTTAATGAGAAGTCTTAAGGGGTCAGGAACACTGAACTGATTTTCTTTAACAAGTCATTTGCTATGGCTACATTCTGGCATTTATGAGAGAAAACATAGTTAATATCTTCAGATAAAACAAATTATCATACATAATAAATGAAGCACCTAAAGCCACCAAAGGATGAAAACAAATACTTTTTGTTGCTTTGTTTATTCTTTATTTAAACCATCAGCGGCCTTCTAATATTATAAAATCATCTTATCTTTAACATTTTCAGGAATTCCTGGGTTGAAGAATATTAAATTTAAACTAGTAGGGTTATGAAGCTAAACTAATGCACTATTTATTAATGCCAATAATTCAATTGTCTTGAGTGGGTCTCTTATATTTTTTTCTTTAGTTTAAAGCTTCTAAGGTTTGCAAATAGATGAGTTGACATCAATCCATGTCTTATAATCGTAAAATTTGTTAGTTTTTGTTCTGGAATTTTATAAATACATCATTAATGAATATTGCTTATTTATAAATAAAACATTTAGTTTGGTTAAGAGTTGCAGGTTTTTATTCCATGGTAGCTGTTGGTTACCTTTGAAACATCAACATTTCTTGAAGGAATTCACATTATTTTAGTTTTGAAGAATTTATTGAATCGTAATGATTTTTCATCAATTGATTTCTTAACCCTTAAACTGCGGGGAACGTATAAAAACGTTTTCTTGCCAGAATGCGAGAACTGCGGGAAAAACGTTCTTATACGTTTGACCTGCTATTCCTTGCCCATGCTTGGCTTTCCCCAATTTTATGGCGGTGCCTGTGAATGAGACGCACCCTCAAAAAATCTTTTGCATTCTCCTAAATGTGGAAAACCCTTCTCCGGGGTTTTCCGACCTTTGCATAAGTACAAGATTTGTATAGTGCACTCGTAATTTCATATTTTCCTCACTCGTTAAAAATCTATGTATCTACTAACTGTTTGGTATCAAATTAATCAGCTAACAGCAAGGGAAAAAATAAGACAATTAAATCATTGGCAATTGCTTCCACGTTAGAGGAGCAACCAAAAGTCTTGAACAATAACCGCTGACTGCGGGCATCGGAAAAAGGTCTACCCGGATTATGGGGGTTTTCTGCCTGCTGCAATTAGTCTGACCCACCAGGAGAAGGGACCGTTTCTCTAACTTGCCTCCCACACACGACTGTCGCGAAAGAAAAATACTCCCGCATCTTAAGGGTTAATCTATGATGAAATTTCAAATAATTATTTGAAAAAGCATCGGCAAAAACTATCAGCAGTTACATCACTCAGAATATTAATCCAACAGTCGGCAAGCTCACTTTTTGCTTCAACTCCTGTAAACACATCAACTGCTTGGAGGTAGCTGGTGTCAACTTGTGTCAGCAACACATGTCCACAAAGGGTGAAAGGAAAGCACCAAACATGATGCAATTCAACTTGTGTTGACGAATAGTAAGCACCCACAATTTAACTTGAACTGTTTCCTAAAGAGAAGTGATGTTAGCAGTTAATGTTGTCAGTTCCAAGAGATAGTTATTATTTAATTTATTAAGTGTTGCAAAGATTTTCAGAACTTCACAAAGGTAGACGTTTTGGAGGTATTTTCAATAATAAGTTATTTACTTTTTGTATTAATGTTGTCATAAGTGAACTATTTTATAAAATGAAATTTGTTTGCTCTGCTAAGTCCTTGCTAACCAATCTGAGCCCCAGAAATTATTGCATGAAAACATTTTAAATAAATCACACTTTTTGGTGAATTTGGATATAATTTTCCTCTTTACTCCTAAATTTTAGAACCGCATAAAATAGTCTAACCACTAGAACCAGGGTTTGAACAAAAATATTCCTTTAGCAAATCCACAAATATTTTTGACTGACTCAGTACATTCTCTTTAAGAAATAAGTTCTATAATAGAAGAAAGAAGACTTTACACTCTCCCAGAATATAACTTTTTTAACTGCTTCCATTTGATAACCCTATATACATATATTTACACGATGAAATTGAGTGATGCCCGGCATTGGTGGTAAATTTATGTTCAACTATAAACACTAGTTCTTCTTTATCTATTGCAATCTTAAAAATGACAGCAACACATTGCTTTTAATCTGGCTAATAACAGGATGCAAAATAAATATATTTCTATTCTCACTTAAATTGGTCTTCTTATGACATGCCAGAGCTCTCCAAATCAACTTTCTACAGTCTTCTTCTTCATTTGGATGTTACATTAAAACAGACAACATCCCACTGTGTCCTGTCTAAAGCCAGAAGAATTTGTGAGTTGAAATTTATCAGCTATAACTAAGCAATTATTTTAAGAAAGAAACCTTCCTTTACCTATTAAATAAGCTGTACCCTGCCCAAAACCTTTGTAAAAATTTTCTTCAAAGGCACAACAAATGTTCTGAGCTGTGAACCTAAAATACTGAACTCCATGAACAACCTAGTTAGGGCAAGCGCCTCAGTCTCCCATAAATATCACATCACCAGATTCCAACTAACAAACCAAACATTTCTCTGTAGACTACTTTATCACATAGAGTGAAGTATGATTCAATTTTTCTGTCAGTTGCTTAGCATTCTTCAAAATGTTGGTTTAGCTTTTGCCAATTTGTTTTCTATTGATAATGCCAGAAATTATTTATAAGGGAAGAAATGGAAGGGTCTAGCATTTGCTATCTTGACAAACAACAGATCAACCAACAACTGTTCTTAATTTTCTCTATTAACAACCTTTTTATTACACTAGCTGACTAATTTTAACTTTATTTTGTAACATAGATTATAATATCCAGAGGTTCCTCCTGATGTCTATAACTGTAGATTGAGTCCCAAACTCCAAGCATCATCAAAATTCAGAATGAGTCTAATATACATTTCACTGCCAATAAAAAGCATCTTAAGGGTTACTAAAGTGACTTATTCAATTTTAATTTTTATTCCAATTTGGGGCTGTCGATTCCGGAATGAAGCTCACATAAGTCTCACTATGTAAGGTGTATTGTTATTTTAACTATATACATTTATATATTGCTTCTCCATTTTGCTCATGTTACACAGAAACATTAAAGAAACCATTCATGAATAATCCACTTTTGGCAGCAAGTACACTAATTGAATTTTCAGAAAATGGTTCAATTAATGTTCAAAATGAACCTTCAGTATGTGTTTATGCACCCATTCCAAGAACCTCTTTAATGTCCCTGTTATTATTATTCAGATCTGGTACTATTTACTGAACAATTCAATTCTTGTTCTGAATCTGTTAGGAGTTATTCAGTACAGCTACTCAGGTATTACAATACCATAGTTACTTCAAGAATAACAACGAATGTGGAATTATTTTAATTATATAAAATTGGAACAAAGGAAAGCAAATACATTTTCAAAAATTATGCATCAAGAGAATCTTTTTTGTCCTTTATTTCCTGATCACTCATTAGTTATAAACAAAACATAAAGGTAAATCTAATCTAAGTAGTAGTGACCTTAATCTTATCTTAATCTAAGTAGTGATCAGGGTAGCCAGATTTGTTAGCATCCAAGTAGTTACTTCAACTAAAAGTTCCCCATAATTCATTACTATGGGAGAACGCTTGCCCCTCCCATACTCCTTCCTCTTCACAACCTGGACCCTTTGATCAAAATTAGACACCTCCAACCAAGCACTCAAACCTCCCTGGCCAACACATCTGTAAAGATTCAAATTTAAAGTGAGGTAATAGAATAGCCATTTCCATGGGAGCATGCAGCATTTGCCATTGCAGGAAAGTTTGGGCACAACTTGTTACTCTAGCTCCCGAACTCCGACGATAAACTCACTAAAAGTTTCATGACAGACGCATTCAACTACTCCCAAACTCCCTTGGAATATACCATCTTCCTCACAAGGTTTGTCACATACATATAGCCTGTTGATAGCAATAGGCAGTAATTATTTCCTCTTCCTGTAAGAGCCACACCTGTGACACCATACACACAGGTTTGGTGTTTTCAAAACTGGTAGTGACATCACTGCATGCTGTTGCACCAGCTCTACTATATTCCTGTAGCATAAATAACTACATCAGTTTTACATGACAAAAAATTTATGTTTAATTCACAAATATTGTTAATAAATATTCACAAATGATAATTATGTACAACACGTTTTGGTAGCGCTAGCCATAAGGCGAAGTGGCGTTCGGAGGAACTGCATGCAGCGTGGTATGAGAAGATCGGCACCAAGAAAGGGCTCACGGCAAGGCGAAGCGATCTGGCGAGAGCTCGAGGCGCAGGAGATGACACACACTGCCAGCGTTATCCCGCGGACACTGCTGGTAGGTACACTCTCTTGGGGTTTAGTTGCCCGATTTTACTCGTAGAGTCTAGAGGGCAAATGATCTGGCTCTTACATAATAAGTATGCTTTTAACAATTCTGATGACAGGTTAATAATGTGTTGCTCAAGATGAAATGGGTTTACACAGGAAGTATTTAAAAACTAAGACATGGCAAGGCTAATTCTAAGATTAATCTAATTAGATAAGTATTTTACAATAACATTGTAAGTTTAAAATTCTTGAATGATGAATAGTCATCAACAGCAATTTATAAGTAATAAAAGTATGAGCGGGAAGGTTTTTTTTATTATTTTTTTTTATTTTTATTTTTTTTTTGTTTTATTTTATTTTATTTTTTTTATTTATTTTATTTTTTTTATTATTTTTTTTATTATTATTTTTTATTTTATGTATTTTTTTTTTTTATTAATAAATGTGTTTTTTTTTTTTTTTTTTTGCCTTCCACGCTACTTAAGTCTATGGGTTAACAAGAATAGATAAGCTTGGTATAACAGAGCTTGTAACATAAGATACAACTTAAGTACTAGAATAGTAGGAACATATATGTTAATATTATTTACGGGTGAATCTTTGTTGAATATTTAGGATTGTTTTTGGCTGTTTTATCCTTTTAAGCCCTCTTCTGGATATGGGAGAGTAGGACCACATACTCTGAAGGAGCGGGTTCTGCATATTAGACAGTTTGAGATTAAATTTGTCACTTAACTGTTGAACATATATAGGGAGAGTTTTAATTTTATGTGCTTTCCTTATTTCGGATAAACGAACAAGATTGTTTGTAGTGGTGGCTAATCTAATGCATTTGTTGTAAAATCTTTCTAATTTTATAATATTGGTTTTTGTGGTATTGAATGATATGGTGCAGGCGTATGTGAGAATTGGCAAGATAAATGCTTTGATAAGGCGGATTTTGGTAGCATGTGATAGTTTACTTTGTTTGCTTAATAAGGGGTATAGGCGAAATTTTGCCATTCTGGCTTTTGTCAATGAGTAATTTATGTGGTCTGTCCATGTAAGTTTATTGTTAAACATGACTCCTAGGAATTTTTGTTTGTCTGTTGAAGGAATGATTTGGTTGTTGAATATTGGTGGGGTAGTAGCTCTTTTGCTGGGTTTCAGGGCAAATTCTATGTGGGAGCATTTCCCTGGATTCATGCTTAGTTTCCATTTCTGGAGCCAAGATTGAAGAGACTTAAGATATTGATTAATTAATTTAATGGATTTATTTGGGGAGAGGGTGCAACAAGAGATGGCGAGGTCATCAGCATAGAGATATCTTTCTATTTTCTCAGCAGAGGGGATGTCATTAATGAAGAGATTGAATAAAAAAGGGCTTAAAGTGCTTCCCTGGGGGACTCCTGCTGTGATAGGGAGGAGAATGGATTTACAATTGTTAATTTTGGTTTGAATAAATCTGTTAGAGAGAAAATTTAGTATTAAGTTGCAAATATCTGGTGGAAAATCTAGGAGCATTAATTTATAAACTAGTCCATGTGACCAAACTTTGTCAAATGCTTTATTTATGTCGAAAAAAAGGACTTCTGTTGTGCGTTTTCCTTTTAGAAAGCCTGTGGTTATGTTTTCTGTTAGTCTTAGGACCTGATGTATGGTGGAGTAGAAGTTTCGGAATCCCATTTGTTCGGGAATTAATATGTTGTTTTTGGTTATGTGTTCTTGAATGTGATGAAGCAGTATTATTTCAAATATTTTCGAAAGAGAAGATAAAAGGGTGATAGGACGATAGCTATTTAGATCATTGGAGTTTTTGCCTGGTTTCAGTATAAGAGCTACAATTCCAATTTTCCAGTGGTTTGGAAAGTAATTAATAGAGAAGCAGGCATTAAATAAGTTGGAGATTAAAGAGAGAAAGTGAGGGAATTTGGCAAGAATTTTAAGGATTTTGTTTGAAAATTGATCATGTCCAGGTGCCTTCTTTACATTTAAGCTGTCTATGATTGATTTGATTTCTTTTGGTGTGGTTTGAATAGGGTTTTGAGGGGGGAGTTGCTTTAGGAGCATAATGTTTGTTTCTACTTGGTCTTCAATAGGTGATAGGGAAGTGTCTTTAGTCATTATTTTGTGTAAGTGATTAACAAAGAGATGTGCCTTTTGTTCATCATCAAATATGAGTTTTTCATTGGAGTAGATTGGGTTATCAAAGGTTTTCCTTTTGTTGATGTTTTTGGCAAGTGCCCAAAGTGAGTTGTCTTCAAAGTTAACTGTATCAAGGAATTCAGCCCAGTGTTTATTGTTAAAGATTTTAATCAATCTTTTAATTTCTTTGTTGATGATCTTAAGCAGTAGTAAGTCTGTGTGATTTCGGAAGATGTGGAATTGTTTTCTGAGTCTATTTCTGGATTGCATAAGGCTTTTAATGTTGGTTGGGAGGGAATAGTCTTTAGTTGGTTTGATTTTAGTGAAAGAGGAGTCATTTTTAGCTAGAAGTATTAAGTCATTAATTAACTGGATTTGAACATCAATTTGTGCTTGGGTGAAGGGAGGATTAATATGATTATAGTTTTCTAATTTGTGTTGGATGTAATTTGTAAATTTCTGCCAGTTGATGCAGTTCATAATTTGTTGGGGGGCATTGAAGTTGTTAAAAGTGCCTTGAATGGAGAACATGACAGGGAAATGGTCTGATGAGAGTTCAAGATAGACATATGGTTGTGAAATAGAGTAAAAGTTATTGCTGATTGCAAAGTCGAGGATTGAAGAATTTCTAGAAGTTGAATAGGTGGCAGTGAAGGGAGAGTGTACTTCAAACGTACTATTGTCAACGAATTTTTTTAGGGTATTACCGTTTTTATTGTTTTTTGTTGAGCCCCACAAGGGGTGTGCAGAGTTGAAGTCGCCTGTGAGGATTACTGGTGATTGAATATTTGCAAAAAAATTTAATTCATCATATTCAAGTCGTCCTATTTTGAAATATATGCTGAAGATCTGAACTTTTACATTATTGAGAATGACTTCTATACCTATTACTTCCATAGATTTAAATTTAGGAATGTTTAAGGGCTTAAAGTTAATACTATTATGAATTAAGATTGCAACGCCACCTCCTTGAGATACTCTATCTAGTCTAATGGTCTTAAAATTAGGGAAATATATCTTGTCATTAGTTTTTAAGTGGGTTTCCTGCAAGCAACATATCTTAACATCACTATCATTCAGAAATTGTAAGAGTTCCTTAGTTTTGGGTTTAATGGAGTTGCAGTTCCAGGTCATTATATTATGGTATTCACCCATTGTTGATAATGTTGAGCATTTCTGTCATAAACAGTTTTTGTTTTTCTGCTTTTGTAGGGGCAGTCATTATTTTTGTCCATATATTTACAAAGGAGTTTAGCAGTTCTTCATCTTGAGCATTATTGGTATTTACAGTATTTACAGTATTTACATTGTTTACAGTGTTTCTATTTACATTAAAATTTGGTTGTGAAACGATTTGGGATAGGGTGGGTTTTGGTAAGGAAGGAAATTGGTTAGCTGATTGTAGGTTTATAGCAGCTTCTGTCCTGGTCCTGTTGATCTTGTTTCTAATTTGTTCTTTTAGTTTGATGTAGTATTCACAGCCGCGGTATGTTGCAGTGCGGTTTTTATGGCAGTGAAAACATTGTGATGGGATGTTTCTGTCTAGGCTGCAGTCCATGGTCTGGTGGTTTTTGCCGCATTTTGCGCAGTTTGGTTGAAAATTGCAGAAGTTTTTTGTATGTCCAAAGTTCATGCAATTCATGCATTGTATGGGCGCTGCTTGCCTCTGGAAAGGTCGGATATCCACTTTTAAGCCTAGTAGAGCAGGTAAACTTTTGAATCTTTCGATGTCAGTATTTGGTGGTAGCGTAAATTTGTAGACGGGTACTGGTCGTTTTTCGGTGGAAATGATGTTCTCTTCTTGTTGTTGAATCATCGTTGGTCTGGTAGTATAGAGTGGTAGGATGCTTACCACTTCTATTCCTAGGGATTTGAGTTCTTCTGTCAGGTCTTCGACTGGTGTATTCACTGGGATATTGCGCACAGCATATTCAAGGTTGCGCTTGTTGGGCAATTGGTACGTGAAGAACTGCACATTATTTTCTTTGAGGTTCTTAAGACATGCGGTGTAATCAGTAATGCAGGTGCATTTAATAAGGAGAAGGTCCTTTCCTGCCATTTGGCATACTGGAGGGTACGTGCATATGCCCTTCAGTTTTCTCACAGTGGCTGCCCAATCTGATGAATACTTGATTTTGATAGATGGTATTACAGTTGATCCTTTTGTTGGTGGTGATTGTCTTGAAGGTTGTCTTGGGGCTGCTGAAGGTTGTCTTGGAGCTGCTGGTGGTGGTGCAGGTGCATTTGAGGGACCAGGGTTATTTTGATTATTTAGAGGGGAGTAACAGTTGGAGAGGGGTATTTGGAAATTAGGATTGGGTTGATTCACAACCTTTTTTTTGTGAGTAACAGTTTTATAACCTTCGTCATCGGTAGCTGAACGCTTTTTTTGAGCCAGATCATGTTCAGTATCTTGTGTTTCCATGGGTGCTTGTTGGTTATAAGCTTGCATTATTGTTGTGAAGTTGTGTGATGATAGAGTGGTTTGGAAGCTATTTAGCAAAGCAGAGAGTTGAATCATCAGGTCTTCCTGGCTGTGTGACTGCACTGGAACCGGTGCCGCCATCGCTGGATGGATTGGGATGCTGGATGGTGATGCTGTTGTCATGGTGACATCTTGGTTGGTAGTGGTTAATGTCGCCATATCGTTACACACTAGTTAGTGATGGTGTGTTAATAAAGCCCAGAATGGGCTAAAATTGATGGTGCTCCCCAACCAGAGAGTGGTGGGGAGCGAACTCGATCTTAAGAAAGGGCCCTTTTAGAGGCCGAGAAAAGGCCCTTTTAGGGGCCAAGATTTTCAGAGAGAGAAAGATTTGGGTGGGCGGGAGGAAACCTAACACCCTAGCGTGGGGACCCGGCCGGGTTGCCTCGAGTGCAGTAGGAGACCTGCCGACCAAACCGGCAGGAGAACCCTCCTACGAGGCTTCCACGGTACCGCGGGATTTCGACCGTAAAGACGGAAAGATCAACTGGGCAGACAGAACTGCCACTTAAGAAGGTGAAAGAGAAAAATGATTTAAGCAGAGAGAATCTCCTGACCGTGACATAAAGAAATCTCGTCTCAGGAGTTATCCCGCGGACAGCCGAGGTTCACTCAATACATACTACACAAAATAAAATACTTGTGTCCCTCTATCGGAGATGGGCCGCAAAGAAAAAAAAAACAGTGAACGCCACCCGTTCACAAAACCGAACATATTCCCCCGCCTTGAACTGGTCCAGTTCAACAATACACAAAGTGCTTCAGGCTGGCAGAAAATTATTCAAAAAAAAACATTACATTAGTAAAATAAAACAAAAATATATTACAATAATATTTACAGCAAGTGAGGAATGGGGATTGGGAAAGGACTAGGGATTGGGTAAAGGAAACACTTTGACCGCCGGTCTTTTTAAATACCCCTTAGCCGTGCGGAGGGTGACCACTCTCACCACTCCATCTTTCCCTGGATGGATGGACGACACACGTCCCATGCACCACAATAGAGGGGGGACATTTGGCTCGCGTACGAGTACTAAGTCTCCCTCCTTTAGACTATTTTTCAAGCGAGTCCACATGGATCTCTGCTGGAGTGTATTGAGGTATTCTTTGTGCCATCTCTTCCATATTCTTTGCGATAGTGCATGGACTATCTGCCATCTACTCAGCCGATTGATCGTAGAATTGGAATAGTTTTCCTCAGGAACCGATTGCAGATTCCGCCCAACCAAGAAGTGTCCGGGGGTGAGCGCAGAGACTTCCTTAGGGTCCGCTGAAATAGGGGTAATGTGTCGAGAATTTAACATGGCCTCTATCTTCGTGATCAAGGTAATGAACTAAGGTAGAGCTAGAATCTGCTTGCCCATTACTCTGTTTTTTTCCCTTAATTTTCCTCATTTTATCGAGATATGTACGAAAAAAGCGAAAAAAATGATTAATGTTAGCGAGATTTCAATTTTTTCCTCTTTTTTTCCTTTATTTCATCATTTTATCGAGATATTATCGAAAAAGGCACCAAAAACGAATAATTTTAGCGAAATTTCTATTTTTTCCTCTTTTTTCCTTATTTTTCCTCATTTTATCGAGATATTATAGAAAAAAGCAACAAAAACGAATAACTTTAGCGAAATTTTAATTTTATTTCCATTTTTTTCCTTAATCTTCCTCATTTTATCGAGAATTTATGGAAAAAAGCAACAAAAAACGAATAATTTTAGCGAAATTTCAAAAATTTTTTTCTGTTTTTTTTCTTTATTTTTCCCCGTTTTACCGAGATATTATCGAAAAACGCTACAAAAACGAATAATATTAGTGAAGTTTCTATTTATTCTCCTTTATTTCCACATTTTATCGAGATATGACCGAAAAAAGCAACAAAAAATAATTTTTAAGGCGAAATTTCAATTTTTTCTCTTTTTTTCCTTAATTTTCCTCATATTATCGAGATATTATCAAAAAAAGCAACAAAAACGAATAATTTTAGCGCAATTTCATTCTTTTTCCTCTTTTTTTCCTAATTTTCCTCATTTTATCGAGATTTGACCGTAAAAAGCAACAACAAATAATGATTTAGGCGTAATTTCAATTTTTTCCTCTTTTTTTCCTTAACTTTGCTAATTTTATCGAGATATTATCGAAAAAAGCAACAAAAACGAAAAATTTTAGCGAAATTTCAAGTTCCTTCCTCTTTTTTCCCTTAACTTTCTTAATTTCATTGAAATATTATCGAAAAAAGCAAAAAAAACGAATAGTTTTAGCAAAATTTCAATTATTTTTTTCTGTATTTTTTTTCCTTAATTTTCCTCATATTATCGAGATATTATCGTAAAAATAAAAAAAATCAAATAATTTTAGCGAAATTTCAAGGTCTTTCCTCTTTTTTACTTTCTCCATATACGAAGTATAGAGAAAGTATCGTTTTCATGAAGAAAATCGACTTGGAGATTTCAACGGAAATACATGTTTTGGGGTCCCTAGAACACGTTTTGACCATTTTCGGAATGATGTCTGTGTGTATGTGTGTGTGTGTGTGTGTTTCTGTGTGCGTGTGTGTGTGTGTGTGTACGTTTGTGTGTGATAGTTGGCGCTCTTACATGAAAACTATTTGTCGTATCAATACTAAAATTCATATATAGTACTGTGGTGCGTTCTGTCAGAGTTGATTAATTTTTGGAGTAAATTGATTTTCCGGTTTTCAAAATATCTCCATAAATATGATACATAGGTATACGCGAGAAAGTTTTAGATAATGAATTTTACTATAACTTTTGCATTTTTCATATTTTTGTATCACCGGTTGATTAGGAGTTATTCGTGAAATACTGATAAACCGGAAGTAGCTGATTATGTACTTTGTGGGCGCTCTAACATAAAAACTATTAGTCGGATCAACACCAAATTTCATATATAGTAATTTGATTTTTGTTGTTATAGTTGATTAGTTTTTGGGGTATATCAGTTAACCAGAAGTTGAGCTTCATTCATCAAAGCTCATTTCCGGTTTTCAAAATATCTCCATAAATATTATATTAACCCTTAACCAGTGACGTGCGGTCTGAGAGACCGCAGCGATTTTTTTATTGTAAATAAAAAAATTATTTGATTTTTAACAAATCTGTAACTTATGGTACCTTCTTAGATACCTTTACATAGTATATAGAATGCTTCGAATTTCTTTTATCTTTCTTGGATTTCTAACAAGTTGCGATTAAATTTCATGCGCGGTCTGAGAGACCGCACGTCACTAATTCGGGAAAACTCAATTCGTAATATGGGTGAATATTATTACGGAGGCTTAAAAAATTCATCTTCATTTATTATATTTAATTATTATTTTCACATTTCTTTGTTGTTACTATTTGAAAAGCATAAATCAGGCAAAATATATGGATTTTATGGTAGTAGGCTAATGTTAAGGTCGTCCAAAAGAATACTAATTGTTCTGGTTAGTTTATTATATCAACTCCAACAATAAAAATCTGTTTAGAAAAATATTAAATCATACTTGCGTTAAAACACCGTATGTGTATGGAACCGAATATTTCGTCTTTATATTTCGCTGTGATTCTGACCCTAGAATGTCACTTACTACGGATGCGACCGAAGTGGCGGCAAACTCAGAATAACGAAATCCTGCGAGAATTTCTCTTTGTTGCCACTACTCATTTGTCCCTTTAGTGAAGCATGTTGTAAGCGGAATATGGACCCCCAATGGAAAGGGTGGAGTGATCCTGGGGAAAACCCGAGGCGAATGTTCGAGCAGTACATGACCAAATATATCTTTGTTGTAAAATAATTTGCAAATATGGCCGCAGAAAAACCAATTGCCTGGGAAAATAAGAGCAGGTAACTTATTGTCTGTCGGTGAGAGATCATTATATATGGAGCTAGTACGGAGGAAAATTTTCTACTGTTCTTGAATAACGTTGTCTTCCCGGTGCAATATTTACATAATTGCCTTGTGATCATCATTGTCATTCGTCAGGTAAATTTCTTCCGGCGGTATTCCGTGAAATCAAAATATTTTCCTGTATAAGTAACGTATATCTACTTATGATATTTTCTCAATTTTCACAGCGACATAAGCTCTCGTCAAAGAGTACAAACATGAGTGATAAACCCGGTCCCTCTCGAATACTACGACAGGACGCTCCTGATTTTTAGGAGCTGGTTATGGAATACTTGAGGGAAGATGACAGTGAAGTTAAAAGTGAGATTGAGGAGGATAACATTATTGTTAGTGATCACAATACGGATTCCGATGAGAATGAAGAAGACGATGACGAGGAAGTAAGTGTCTCAGTGAATCAGATTTCTAAGTTAGTTGGATATTATTTTGGAAAAAATCTCTATAAAAGGAGTTCTAAAGAGACAAAGAGAAACGTTTGCACTCGTCTGCATAACAAAACCAGGTTTGAAGCAATCTGTTATACCTCTAGATAGGGAATGCAACCTATACATTTTTGGTCGCTTATTTTTGACAACGATATAATAAATTTGATTTTGTGTTGGACAAATGTCAAACTTCAGAAGTTAAGAGAAGTATACCAGAAGCAGTGGCCTGAAATCCAAGATTTAGATTATGTTGAATTAAGAGCTTTACTTGGGTTAATAATATATTCGGCAATATTTAAATCTAACGATGAAGATATTAGTAGTACTTTTGCTGCAGATGGCATGGGAAAGGAAATTTTTCGTTTAGTAATGTATGGACAACGATTTGCTGTTCTCCTTTTATGTCTTCGGTTTGATAACCATGAAGACCGAATCGTCCGGTACGAAAGTGACCCAGTTGCACCAATTTCTGATTTGTTAAATCATTT
>CANPUZ010000234.1:0-100897 GCA_947579665.1 Sympetrum striolatum
CGGTCAAATCTCGATAAAATAAGGAAAATTAAGGGAAAAAAGTGGAAAAAAATTGAAATTTCGCAAAAATAATTCGTTTTTCTTGCTTTTTTCGGTCAAATCTCGATAAAATAAGGAAAATTAAGGGAAAAGAAGAGGATAGAAATTGAAATTTCGGTAAAATTATTCGTTTTTCTTGCTTTTTTCGGTCAAATCTCGAAAAAATAAGGAAAATTAAGGGAAAAAAAAGAGGAAAAAAATTTAAATTTCGCAAAAATTATTCATTTTTCTTGCTTTTTTCGGTCAAATCTCGTTAAATGAGGAGAATGAAGGAAAAAGAGAGGAAAAAAATTGAAATTTCGCTAAAATTATTCGTTTTTTCTTGCTTTTTTTCGGTCAAATCTCGATAAAATAAGGAAAATTAAGGGAAAAAAAAGAGGAAATAAATTGAAATTTCGCTAAGTTATTCGTTTTTCTTGCTTTTTTCGGTCAAATCTCGATAAAATAAGGAAAATTAAGGGAAAAAAATGGATAAAAATTGATATTTCGCTAAAATTATTCGTTTTTCTTGCTTTTTTCGGTCAAATCTCGATAAAATAAGGAAAATTAAGGGAAAAAAATTGAAATTTCGCTAAAGTTATTCGTTTTTTCTTGCTTTTTTCGGTCAAATCTCGTAAATAAGGAAAATTAAGGGAAAAAAAGAGGATAAAAATTGATATTCCGCTAAAATTATTCGTTTTTCTTGCTTTTTTCGGTCAAATCTCGATAAAATAAGGAAAATTAAGGGAAAAAAAGAGGAAAAAAAATTGAAATTTCGCTAAAATTATTCGTTTTTCTTGGTATTTTCGATCAAATCTCGATAAAATAAGGAAAATTAATGGAAAAAAAAGAGGATAAAAATTGAAATTTCGCTAAAATTATTCGTTTTCTTGCTTCTTTTCGGTCAAATCTCGATAAACCAAGGAAAATTAAGGGAAAAAAAGAGGAAAAAAATCGAAATTTCGCTAAAATTATTCGTTTTTCTTGCTTTTTTTGGTCAAATCTCGATAAAATAAGGAAAATTAAGGGAAAAAAGAGGATAAAAATTGATATTTCGCTAAAATTATTCGTTTTTCTTGCTCTTTTCGGTCAAATCTTCGATAAAATACGGAAAATTAAGGGAAAAGAAGAGGATAGAAATTGAAAATTCGATAAAATTATTCGTTTTTCTTGCTTTTTTGGGTCAAATCTCGATAAAATAAGGAAAATTAAGGGGAAAAAAGAGGAAAAAAATTGAAATTTTGCTAAAATTATTCGTTTTTCTTGCTTTTTTCGGTCAAATCTCGATAAAATAAGGAAAATTAAGGGAAAAAAATTGAAATTTCGCTAAAGTTATTCGTTTTTCTTGCTTTTTTCGGTCAAATCTCGTAAAATAAGGAAAATTAAGGAAAAAAAGAGGATAAAAATTGATATTCCGCTAAAATTATTCGTTTTTCTTGCTTTTTTCGGTCAAATCTCGATAAAATAAGGAAAATCAAGGGAAAAAAGATGATAAAAATTGATATTTCGCTAAAATTATTCGTTTTTTCTTGCTTTTTTCGGTCAAATATCGATAAAATAAGGAAAATTAAGGGAAAAAAAAGAGGAAAAAATTGAAATTTCGCTAAAAATTATTCGTTTTTATTGGTTTTTTCGGTCAAATCTCGATAAAATAAGGAAAATTAAGGGGAAAAAGTGGAAAAAAATTGAAATTTCGCTAAAATTATTCGTTTTTCTTGCTTTTTCGGTCAAATATCGATAAAATAAGGAAAAGGAAGGGAAAAAAAGGATGAAAAAAATTGAAATTTCGCTAAAATTATTCTTTTTTCTTGCTTTTTTCGGTAAAATCTCGATTAAAATAAGGAAAATTAAGGGAAAAAAAGAAGAAAAAAATTGAAATATATTATATTATCTATAATTATTCGTATTTCTTGCTTTTTTCGGTCAAATCTCGATAAAATAAGGAAAATTAAGGGAAAAAAAGAGGATAAAAATTGATATTCGATAAAATTATTCGTTTTTCTTGCTCTTTTCGGTCAAATCTCGATAAAATACGGAAAATTAAGGGAAAAGAAGAGGATAGAAATTGAAAATTCGATAAAATTATTCGTTTTTCTTGCTTTTTTGGGTCAAATCTCGATAAAATAAGGAAAATTAAGGGGAAAAAAGAGGAAAAAAATTGAAATTTTGCTAAAATTATTCGTTTTTCTTGCTTTTTTCGGTCAATCTCGATAAAATAAGGAAAATTAAGGGAAAAAAATTGAAATTTCGCTAAGTTATTCGTTTTTTCTTGCTTTTTTTCGGTCAAATCTCGTAAATAAGGAAAATTAAGGGAAAAAAAGAGGATAAAAATTGATATTCCGCTAAAATTATTCGTTTTTCTTGCTTTTTTCGGTCAAATCTCGATAAAATAAGGAAAAATCAAGGGAAAAAAGATGATAAAAATTGATATTTCGCTAAATTATTCGTTTTTCTTGCTTTTTTCGGTCAAATATCGATAAAATAAGGAAAATTAAGGGAATAAAAGAGGAAAAAATTGAAATTTCGCTAAAATTATTCGTTTTTATTGGTTTTTTTCGGTCAAATCTCGATAAAATAAGGAAAATTAAGGGAAAAAGTGGAAAAAAATTGAAATTTCGCTAAAATTATTCGTTTTTCTTGCTTTTTTCGGTCAAATATCGATAAAATAAGGAAAAGGAAGGAAAAAAGGATGAAAAAAATTGAAATTTCGCTAAAATTATTCTTTTTTCTTGCTTTTTTCGGTAAAATCTCGATAAATAAGGAAAATTAAGGGAAAAAAAGAAGAAAAAAATTGAAATATAATATATTATCTATAATTATTCGTATTTCTTGCTTTTTTCGGTCAAATCTCGATAAAATAAGTAAACTTAAGGGGAAAAAAAAGGAAAACAATCGAAATTTCGCTAAAATTCTTCGTTTTTCTTGCTTTTTGCGGTCAAATCTCGATAAAGTAAGGAAATTCAAGGGAAAAAAGATGATAAAAATTGATATTTCGCTAAAATTATTCGTTTTTCTTGCTTTTTTCGGTCAAATATCGATAAAATAAGGAAAATTAAGGGAAAAAAAAAAGGAAAAAAATTGAAATTTCGCTGAAATTATTCGTTTTTCTTGGTTTTTTTTCGGCAAATCTCGATAAAATAAGGAAAATTAGGGGAAAAAAGTGGAAAAAAGATTGAAATTTCGCTAAAATTATTCGTTTTTCTTGCTTTTTTCGGTCAAATCTCGATAAAATAAGGAAAAGGAAGGGAAAAAAAAGATGAAAAAAATTGAAATTTCGCTAAAATTATTCTTTTTTCTTGCTTTTTTTCGGTAAAATCTCGATAAAATAAGGAAAATTAAGGGAAAAAAAGAAGAAAAAAATTGAATATATTATATTATTTTTAATTATTCTTTTTCTTGCTTTTTTCGGTCAAATCTCGGAAAATAAGTAAAATTAAGGGAAAAAAAAAGGAAAACAATTGAAATTTCGCTAAAATTATTCGTTTTTTCTTGCTTTTTGCGGTCAAATCTCGATAAAGTAAGGAAAATTATGGGAAAAAAAGAGAAAAAATTGAAAATTTCGCTAAAATTATTCGTTTTTCTTCCTTTTTTCGGTCAAATCTCGATAAAATAAGGAAAATTAATGGAAAAAAATTGTTATTTCGATAAAATTATTCGTTTTTCTTGCTTTTTTTGGTCAAATTTCGTTAAAATAAGGAAAATTAAGGGAAAAGAAGAGGATAGAAATTGAAATATTGATAAATTATTCGTTTTTCTTACTTTTTTGGGTCAAATATCGATAAAATAAGGAAAATTAAGGGGAAAAAAGGGGAAAAAAATTGAAATTTCGCTAAAATTATTCGTTTTTTTAGCTTTTTTCGGTCATATCTCGATAAAATAAGGAAAATTAAGGGAAAAAAATTGAAATTTCGCTAAAGTTATTCGTTTTTCTTGCTTTTTTCGGTCAAATATCGATAAAATAAGGAAAATTAAGGGAAAAAAAGAGGATAAAAATTGATATTTCGCTAAATTATTCGTTTTTCTTGCTTTTTTCGGTCAAATCTCGATAAAATGAGGAAAATCAAGGGAAAAAAGATGATAAAAATTGAAATTTCGCTGAAATTATTAGTTTTTCTTGCTTTTTTCGGTCAAATATCGATAAATAAGGAAAATTAAGGGAAAAAAAAGAGGAAAAAATTGAAATTTCGCTAAAATTATTCGTTTTTCTTGCTTTTTTCGGTCAAATCTCGATAAAATAAGGAAATTAAGGGAAAAAAAGATGAAAAAAATTGAAATTTCGCTAAAGTTATTCGTTTTTCTTGCTTTTTTTTCGGTCAAATATCGATAAAATAAGGAAAATTAAGGGAAAAAAAGAGGATAAAAAATTGATATTTCGCTAAAATTATTCGTTTTTCTTGCTTTTTTCGGTCAAATCTCGATAAAATAAGGAAAATCAAGGGAAAAAAAGATGATACAAATTGAAATTTCGCTAAA
This sequence comes from Sympetrum striolatum, assembly GCA_947579665.1. Classification (NCBI taxonomy): domain Eukaryota; kingdom Metazoa; phylum Arthropoda; class Insecta; order Odonata; family Libellulidae; genus Sympetrum; species Sympetrum striolatum. The sequence continues at coordinate 4,492 of CANPUZ010000234.1, forward strand.
ATTATTAGTTTTTCTTGCTTTTTTCGGTCAAATATCGATAAAAAAAGGAAAATTAAGGGAAAAAAAGAGGAAAAAAATTGAAATTTCGCTAAAATTATTCGTTTTTCTTGCTTTTTTTCGGTAAAATCTCGATAAAATAAGGAAAATTAAGGGAAAAAAAAGAAGAAAAAAATTGTAATATATTATATTATCTATAATTATTCGTTTTTTCTTGCTTTTTTCGGTGAAATCTCGATAAAATAAGTAAAATTAAGGGAAAAAAGAGGATAAAAATTGATATTTCGCTAAAGTTATTCGTTTTTCTTGCTCTTTTCGGTCAAATCTCGATAAAATACGGAAAATTAAGGGAAAAGAAGAGGATAGAAATTGAAAATTCGATAAAATTATTCGTTTTTCTTGCTTTTTTGGGTCAAATCTCGATAAAATAAGGAAAATTAAGGGGCAAAAAGAGGAAAAAAATTGAAATTTCGCTAAAATTATTCGTTTTTCTTGCTTTTTTCGGTCAAATCTCGATAAAATAAGGAAAATTAAGGGAAAAAATTGAAATTTCGCTAAAGTTATTCGTTTTTCTTGCTTTTTTCGGTCAAATCTCGTAAAATAAAGAAAATTAAGGGAAAAAAAGAGGATAAAAATTGATATTCCGCTAAAATTATTCGTTTTTCTTGCTTTTTTCGGTCAAATCTCGATAAAATAAGGAAAATCAAGGGAAAAAAGATGATAAAAATTGATATTTCGCTAAAATTATTCGTTTTTCTTGCTTTTTTCGGTCAAATATCGATAAAATAAGGAAAATTAAGGGAAAAAAAGAGGAAAAAATTGAAATTTCGCTAAAATTATTCGTTTTTATTGGTTTTTTCGGTCAAATCTCGATAAAATAAGGAAAATTAAGGGGAAAAAAGTGTAAAAAAATTGAAATTTCGCTAAAATTATTCGTTTTTCTTGCTTTTTTCGGTCAAATATCGATAAAATAAGGAAAAGGAAGGGAAAAAAAGATGAAAAAAATTGAAATTTCGCTAAAATTATTCTTTTTTCTTGCTTCTTTCGGTAAAATCTCGATAAAATAAGGAAAATTAAGGGAAAAAAAGAAGAAAAAAATTGAAATATATTATATTATCTATAATTATTCGTATTTCTTGCTTTTTTCGGTCAAATCTCGATAAAATAAGTAAACTTAAGGGAAAAAAAAGGAAAACAATCGAAATTTCGCTAAAATTCTTCGTTTTTCTTGCTTTTTGCGGTCAAATCTCGATAAAGTAAGGAAAATTATGGGAAAAAAAGAGGAAAAAAATTGATATTTCGCTAAAGTTATTCGTTTTTCTTGCTCTTTTCGGTCAAATCTCGATAAAATACGGAAAATTAAGGGAAAAGAAGAGGATAGAAATTGAAAATTCGATAAAATTATTCGTTTTTCTTGCTTTTTTGGGTCAAATCTCGATAAAATAAGGAAAATTAAGGGGAAAAAAGAGGAAAAAAATTGAAATTTCGCTAAAATTATTCGTTTTTCTTGCTTTTTTCGGTCAAATCTCGATAAAATAAGGAAAATTAAGGGAAAAAAATTGAAATTTCGCTAAAGTTATTCGTTTTTCTTGCTTTTTTCGGTCAAATCTCGTAAAATAAAGAAAATTAAGGGAAAAAAAGAGGATAAAAATTGATATTCCGCTAAAATTATTCGTTTTTCTTGCTTTTTTCGGTCAAATCTCGATAAAATAAGGAAAATCAAGGGAAAAAAGATGATAAAAATTGATATTTCGCTAAAATTATTCGTTTTTCTTGCTTTTTTCGGTCAAATATCGATAAAATAAGGAAAATTAAGGGAAAAAAAAGGAAAAAATTGAAATTTCGCTGAAATTATTCGTTTTTCTTGGTTTTTTCGGTCAAATCTCGATAAAATAAGGAAAATTAAGGGGAAAAAAGTGGAAAAAAATTGAAATTTCGCTGAAATTATTCGTTTTTCTTGCTTTTTTCGGTCAAATCTCGATAAAATAAGGAAAAGGAAGGGAAAAAAAGATGAAAAAAATTGAAATTTCGCTAAAATTATTCTTTTTTCTTGCTTTTTTCGGTAAAATCTCGATAAAATAAGGAAAATTAAGGGAAAAAAAGAAGAAAAAAATTGAAATATATTATATTATTTTTAATTATTCGTTTTTCTTGCTTTTTTCGGTCAAATCTCGGAAAATAAGTAAAATTTAGGGAAAAAAAAAGGAAAACAATTGAAATTTCGCTAAAATTATTCGTTTTTCTTGCTTTTTGCGGTCAAATCTCGATAAAGTAAGGAAAATTATGGGAAAAAAAGAGGAAAAAAATTGAAATTTCGCTAAAATTATTCGTTTTTCTTCCTTTTTTCGGTCAAATCTCGATAAAATAAGGAAAATTAATGGAAAAAAATTGTTATTTCGATAAAATTATTCGTTTTTCTTGCTTTTTTTTGTCAAATTTCGTTAAAATAAGGAAAATTAAGGGAAAAGAAGAGGATAGAAATTTAAATTTTGATAAAATTATTCGTTTTTCTTACTTTTTTGGGTCAAATATCGATAAAATAAGGAAAATTAAGGGGAAAAAAGGGGAAAAAAATTGAAATTTCGCTAAAATTATTCGTTTTTTTAGCTTTTTTCGGTCATATCTCGATAAAATAAGGAAAATTAAGGGAAAAAAATTGAAATTTCGCTAAAGTTATTCGTTTTTCTTGCTTTTTTCGGTCAAATATCGATAAAATAAGGAAAATTAAGGGAAAAAAAGAGGATAAAAATTGATATTTCGCTAAAATTATTCGTTTTTCTTGCTTTTTTCGGTCAAATCTCGATAAAATAAGGAAAATCAAGGGAAAAAAGATGATAAAAATTGAAATTTCGCTAAAATTATTAGTTTTTCTTGCTTTTTTCGGTCAAATATCGATAAAATAAGGAAAATTAAGGGAAAAAAAGAGGAAAAAAATTGAAATTTCGCTAAAATTATTCGTTTTTCTTGCTTTTTTCGGTCAAATCTCGATAAAATAAGGAAAATTAAGGGAAAAAAAGATGAAAAAAATTGAAATTTCGCTAAAGTTATTCGTTTTTCTTGCTTTTTTCGGTCAAATATCGATAAAATAAGGAAAATTAAGGGAAAAAAAGAGGATAAAAATTGATATTTCGCTAAAATTATTCGTTTTTCTTGCTTTTTTCGGTCAAATCTCGATAAAATAAGGAAAATCAAGGGAAAAAAGATGATAAAAATTGAAATTTCGCTAAAATTATTAGTTTTTCTTGCTTTTTTCGGTCAAATATCGATAAAGAAAGGAAAATTAAGGGAAAAAAAGAGGAAAAAAATTGAAATTTCGCTAAAATTATTCGTTTTTCTTGCTTTTTTCGGTAAAATCTCGATAAAATAAGGAACATTAAGGGAAAAAAAGAAGAAAAAAATTGAAATATATTATATTATCTATAATTATTCGTTTTTCTTGCTTTTTTCGGTGAAATCTCGATAAAATAAGTAAAATTAAGGGAAAAAAAAACGAAAACAATTCAAATTTCGCTAAAATTATTCGTTTTTCTTGCTTTTTGCTGTAAAATCTCGATAAAGTAAGGAAAATTATGGGAAAAAAAGAGGAAAAAAATTGAAATTTCGCTAAAATTATTCGTTTTTCTTCCTTTTTTCGGTCAAACTCGATATAATAAGGAAAATTAATGGAAAAAAATTGTTATTTCGATAAAATTATTCGTTTTTCTTGCTTTTTTCGGTCAAATCTCGTTAAATGAGGAGAATGAAGGAAAAAAAGAGGAAAAAAATTGAAATTTCGCTAAAATTATTCGTTTTTCTTGCTTTTTTCGGTCAAATCTCGATAAAACAAGGAAAATTAAGGGAAAAAAAGAGGAAAAAAATTCAAATTTCGCTAAAATTATTCGTTTATCTTACTTTTTTCGGACAAATCTCGATAAAATAAGGAAAATTAAGGGAAAAAAAGAGGAAAAAAATTGAAATTTATTATATTATCTATAATTATTCGTTTTTCTTGTTTTTTTCGGTCAAATCTCGATAAAGTAAGGAAAATTAAGGGAAAAAAAGAGGAAAAAAATTGAAATTTCGCTAAAATTATTCGTTTTTCTTCCTTTTTTCGGTCAAATCTCGATAAAATAAGGAAAATTAATGGAAAAAAAGAGGATAAAAATTGTTATTTCGATAAAATTTTTCGTTTTTCTTGCTTTTTTCGGTCAAATCTCGTTAAATGAGGAGAATGAAGGAAAAAAAGAGGAAAAAAATTGAAATTTCGCTAAAATTATTCGTTTTTCTTGCTTTTTTCAGACAAATCTCGATAAAACAAGGAAAATTAAGGGAAAAAAATTTAAATTTCGCAAAAATTATTCGTTTTTCTTGCTTTTTTCGGTCAAATCTCGATAAAATAAGGTAAATTAAGGGAAAAAAAGGATAAAAATTGATATATCGCTAAAATTATTCGTTTTTCTTGCTTTTTTCGGTCAAATCTCGATAAAATAAGGAAAATTAAGGGAAAAAAAGTGGAAAAAAATTGAAATTTCGCAAAAAATATTCGTTTTTCTTGCTTTTTTCGGTCAAATCTCGATAAAATAAGGAAAATTAAGGGATAAGAAGAGGATAGAAATTGATATTTCGGTAAAATTATTCGTTTTTCTTGCTTTTTTCGGTCAAATCTCGAAAAAATAAGGAAAATTAAGGGAAAAAAAGAGGAAAAAAATTTAAATTTCGCAAAAATTTTTCGTTTTTCTTGCTTCTTTTGGGTCAAATCTCGATAAAATAAGGGAAAAAAGAGGATAAAAATTGATATTTCGCTAAAATTATTCGTTTTTCTTCCTTTTTTCGGTCAAATCTCGATAAAATAAGGAAAATTAATGGAAAAAAAGAGGATAAAAATCGATATTTCGATAAAATTATTCGTTTTTCTTGCTTTTTTCGGTCAAATCTCGTTAAATGAGGAGAATGAAGGAAAAAAAAAGAAAGGAATTGAAATTTCGCTAAAATTATTTGTTTTTCTTGCTTTTTTCGGACAAATCTCGATAAAATAAGGAAAATTAAGGGAAAAAAAGAGGAAAAAAATTTAAATTTCGCTAAAATTATTCGTTTTTCTTGCTTTTTTCGGTCAAATCTCGATAAAATAAGGAAATTTAAGGGAAAAATGAGGATAAAAATTGATATTTTGCTAAAATAATTCGTTTTTCTTGTTTTTTTCGGTCAAATCTCGATAAAATAAGGAAAATTAAGGGAAAAAAAGTGGAAAAAAATTGAAATTTCGCTAAAATTATTCGTTTTTCTTGCTTTTTTGGTCAAATCTCGATAAAATAAGGAAAATTAAGGGAAAAGAAGAGGATAGAAATTGAAATTTCGATAAAATTTTTCGTTTTTCTTGCTTTTTTCGGTCAAATCTCGATAAAATAAGGAAAATTAAGGGGAAAAAAGAGGAAAAAAATTGAAATTTCGCAAAAATTATTCGTTTCACTTGCTTTTTTGGTCAAATCTCGATAAAATTAGGAAAATTAAGGGGGAAAAAAGAAGAAAAAAATTGAAATTTCGCTATAATTATTCGTTTTCTTGCTTTTTTCGGTTAAATCTCGATTAATTAAGGGAAAAAAAGAGGATAAAAATTGAAATTTCGCTAAAATTATTCGTTTTTCTTGCTTTTTTCGGTCAAATCTCGATAAAATAAGGAAAATTAAGGGAGAAAAAGAGGATAAAAATTGATATTTCGCTAAAATTATTCGTTTTTCTTGCTTTTTTTGTTCAAATCTCGATAAAATAAGGAAAATCAAGGGAAAAAAGATGATAAAAATTGATATTTCGCTAAAATTATTCGTTTTTCTTGCTTTTTTCGGTCAAATATCGATAAAATAAGGAAAATTAAGGGAAAAAAAGAGGAAAAAATTGAAATTTCACTAAAATTATTCGTTTTTCTTGGTTTTTTCGGTCAAATCTCGATAAAATAAGGAAAATTAAGGAAAAAAAGAGGATAAAAATTGAAATTTCGCTAAAATTATTCGTTCTTCTTGCTTTTTTCGGTCAAATCTCGATAAACTAAGGAAAATTATGGGAAAAAAGAGGAAAAAAATTGAAATTTCGCTAAAATTATTCGTTTTTCTTGCTTTTTTCGGTCAAATCTCGATTAAATAAGGAAAATCAAGGGAAAAAAGATGATAAAAATTGAAATTTCGCTAAAATTATTCGTTTTTCTTGCTTTTTTCGGTCAAATCTCGATAAACTAAGGAAAATTATGGGAAAAAAGAGGAAAAAAATTGAAATTTTGCTAAAATTATTCGTTTTTCTTGCTTTTTTCGGTCAAATCTCGATAAAATAAGGAAAATTAAGGGAAAAAAAGATGAAAAAATTGAAATTTCGCTAAAATTATTCGTTTTTCTTGCTTTTTTCGGTCAAATCTCAATAAAATAAGGAAAATTAAGGGAAAAAAAGAAGAAAAAAATTGAAATTTATTATATTATCTATAATTATTCGTTTTTCTTGCTTATTTCGGTCAAATCTCGATAAAATAAGGAAACTTAAGGGAAAAATAGAGGAAAACATTTGAAATTTCGCTAAAATTATTCGTTTTTCTTGCTTTTTGTGGTCAAATCTCGATAATATAAGGAAAATTAATGGAAAAAAAGTGGATGAAAATTGTTATTTCGATGAAATTATTCGTTTTTCTTTCTTTTTTCGGTCAAATCTCGTTAAATGAGGAGAATGAAGGAAAAAAAAAGGAAAAAATTTGGAATTTCGCTAAAATTATTCGTTTTTCTTGCTTTTTTCGGACAAATCTCGATAAAACAAGGAAAATTAAGCGTAAAAAAGAGGAAAAAATTTAAATTTCGCTAAAATTATTCGTTTTTCTTGCTTTTTTCGGTCTTATCTCGATAAAATAAGGAAAATTAAGGGAAAAAAAGAGGAAAAAAATTGAAATTTCGCTAAAATTATTCGTTTTTCTTCCTTTTTTCGGTCAAATCTCGATAAAATAAGGAAAATTAATGGAAAAAAATTGTTATTTCGATAAAATTATTCTTTTTTCCTTCTTTTTTCGGTCAAATCTCGTTAAATGAGGAGAATGAAGGAAAAAAAGAGGAAAAAATTGAAGTTTCGCTAAAATTATTCGTTTTTCTTGCTTTTTTCGGTCAAATCTCGATAAATCAAGGAAAATTAAGGGAAAAAAAATAGGAAAAAAATTGAAATTTCGCTAAAATTATTCGTTATTCTTGCTTTTTTCGGTCAAATCTCGATAAAATAAGGGAAATTAAGGGAAAAGAAGAGGAAAAAATTGAAATTTCGCTAAAATTGTTCGTTTTTCTTGCTTTTTTCGGTCAAATCTCGATAAAATAAGGAAAATTAAGGGAAAAAAGAGGATAAAAATTGAAATTTCGCTAAAATTATTCGTTTTTCTTGCTTTTTTTGGTCAAATCACGATAAACTAAGGAAAATTAAGGGAAAAAAAGAGGAAAAAAATTGAAATTTCGCTAAAATTATTCGTTTTTCTTGCTTTTTTCGGTCAAATCTCGATAAAATAAGGAAAATTAAGGGAAAAAAAATGAAAAAAATTTAAATTTCGGTAAAATTAATCGTTTTTCTTGCTTTTTTCGGTCAAATCTCGATAAAATAAGGAAAATTAGGGGAAAAAAAGAGGAAAAAAATTGAAATTTCGCTAAAATTATTCATTTTTCTTGCTTTTTTCGGTCAAATCTCGATAAAAGAAGGAAAATTAAGGGAAAGAAAGAGGAAAATTATTGAAATTTCGCTAAAATTATTCGTTTTTCTTGCTTTTTGCGGTCAAATCTCGATAAAGTAAGTAAAATTAAGGGAAAAAAAGAGGAAAAAAATTGAAATTTCGCTAAAATTATTCGTTTTTCTTCCTTTTTTCGGTCAAATCTCGATAAAATAAGGAAAATTAATGGAAAAAAATTGTTATTTCGATAAAATTATTCTTTTTTCCTTCTTTTTTCGGTCAAATCTCGTTAAATGAGGAGAATGAAGGAAAAAAAGAGGAAAAAAATTGAAATTTCGCTAAAATTATTCGTTTTTCTTGCTTTTTTCGGTCAAATCTCGATAAAATAAGGAAAATTAAGGGAAAAGAAGAGGATAGAAATTGAAATTTCGATAAAATTATTCGTTTTTCTTGCTTTTTTCGGTCAAATCTCGATAAAATAAGGAAAATTAATGGAAAAAAAGAGGATAAAAACTGTTATTTCCATAAAATTATTCGTTTTTCTTGCTTTTTTCGGTCAAATCTCGTTAAATGAGGAGAATGAAGGAAAAAAAAAGGAAAAAAATTGAAATTTCGCTAAAATTATTCTTTTTTCTTCCTTTTTTTGGTCTTATCTCGATAAAATAAGGAAAATTAAGGGAAAAAAAGAGGAAAAAAATTGAAATTTCGCTAAAATTATTCGTTTCACTTGCTTTTTTCGGCCTAATCTCGATAAAATAAGGAAAATTAAGGGAAAAAAAGAGGAAAAAAATTGAAATTTCGCTAAAATTATTCGTTTCACTTGCTTTTTTCGGCCTAATCTCGATAAAATAAGGAAAATTAAGGGAAAAAAAGATGAAAAAAATTGAAATTTCGCTAAAATTATTCGTTTTTCTTGCTTTTTTCGGTCAAATCTCGATAAAATAAGGAAAATTAAGGGAAAAAAGAGGATAAAAATTGATATTTCGATAAAATTATTCGTTTTTCTTGCTTTTTTCGGTCAAATCTCGTTAAATGAGGAGAATGAAGGAAAAAAAAAGGAAAAAAATTGGAATTTCGCTAAAATTATTCGTTTTTCTTGCTTTTTTCGGACAAATCTCGATAAAACAAGGAAAATTAAGGGTAAAAAAGAGGAAAAAATTTAAATTTCGGTAAAATTATTCGTTTTTCTTGCTTTTTTCGGTCTTATCTCGATAAAATAAGGAAAATTTAGGGAAAAAAGAGGATAAAAATTGATATTTCGCTAAAAGTATTCGTTTTTCTTGCTTTTATCGGTCAAATCTCGATAAAATAAGGAAAATTAAGGGAAAAAAAGAGGAAAAAATTGAAATTTCGCTAAAATTATTCGTTTTTCTTGCTGTTTTCGGTCAAATCTCGATAAAATAAGGAAAATTAAGGGAAAAGAAGAGGAAAAAATTGAAATTTCGCTAAAATTATTCGTTTTTCTTGCTTTTTTCGGTCAAATCTCGATAAAATAAGGAAAATTAAGGGAAAAAAGAGGATAAAAATTGAAATTTCGCTAAAATTATTCGTTTTTCTTGCTTTTTTCGGTCAAATCACGATAAACTAAGAAAAATTAAGGGAAAAAAAGAGGAAAAAAATTGAAATTTCGCTAAAATTATTCGTTTTTCTTGCTTTTTTCGGTCAAATCTCGATAAAATAAGGAAATTTTAGGGAAAAAAGATGAAAAAAATAGAAATTTCGCTAAAATTATTCGTTTTTCTTGCTTTTTTCGGTCAAATCTCGATAAAATAAGGGAATAAAAGAGGAAAAAAATTGAAATTTCGCTAAAATTATTCGTTTTTCTTGCTTTTTTCGGTCAAATATCGATAAAATAAGGAAAAGGAAGGGAAAAAAAGATGAAAAAAATTGAAATTTCGCTAAAAGTATTCTTTTTTCTTGCTTTTTTCGGTAAAATCTCGATAAAATAAGGAAAATTAAGGGAAAAAAAGAAGAAAAAAATTGAAATTTATTATATTATCTATAATTATTCGTTTTTCTTGCTTATTACGGTCAAATCTCGATAAAATAAGGAAACTTAAGGGAAAAATAGAGGAAAACATTTGAAATTTCGCTAAAATTATTCGTTTTTCTTGCTTTTTGTGGTCAAATCTCGATAATATAAGGAAAATTAATGGAAAAAAAGTGGATGAAAATTGTTATTTCGATGAAATTATTCGTTTTTCTTTCTTTTTTCGGTCAAATCTCGTTAAATGAGGAGAATGAAGGAAAAAAAAAGGAAAAAATTTGGAATTTCGCTAAAATTATTCGTTTTTCTTGCTTTTTTCGGACAAATCTCGATAAAACAAGGAAAATTAAGCGTAAAAAAGAGGAAAAAATTTAAATTTCGCTAAAATTATTCGTTTTTTTTGCTTTTTTCGGTCTTATCTCGATAAAATAAGGAAAATTAAGGGAAAAAAAGAGGAAAAAAATTGAAATTTCGCTAAAATTATTCGTTTTTCTTCCTTTTTTCGGTCAAATCTCGATAAAATAAGGAAAATTAATGGAAAAAAATTGTTATTTCGATAAAATTATTCTTTTTTCCTTCTTTTTTCGGTCAAATCTCGTTAAATGAGGAGAATGAAGGAAAAAAAGAGGAAAAAATTGAAGTTTCGCTAAAATTATTCGTTTTTCTTGCTTTTTTCGGTCAAATCTCGATAAATCAAGGAAAATTAAGGGAAAAGAAGAGGAAAAAATTGAAATTTCGCTAAAATTGTTCGTTTTTCTTGCTTTTTTCGGTCAAATCTCGATAAAATAAGGAAAATTAAGGGAAAAAAGAGGATAAAAATTGAAATTTCGCTAAAATTATTCGTTTTTCTTGCTTTTTTTGGTCAAATCACGATAAACTAAGGAAAATTAAGGGAAAAAAAGAGGAAAAAAATTGAAATTTCGCTAAAATTATTCGTTTTTCTTGCTTTTTTCGGTCAAATCTCGATAAAATAAGGAAAATTAAGCGAAAAAAAATGAAAAAAATTTAAATTTCGGTAAAATTAATCGTTTTTCTTGCTTTTTTCGGTCAAATCTCGATAAAATAAGGAAAATTAGGGGAAAAAAAGAGGAAAAAAATTGAAATTTCGCTAAAATTATTCATTTTTCTTGCTTTTTTCGGTCAAATCTCGATAAAAGAAGGAAAATTAAGGGAAAGAAAGAGGAAAATTATTGAAATTTCGCTAAAATTATTCGTTTTTCTTGCTTTTTGCGGTCAAATCTCGATAAAGTAAGTAAAATTAAGGGAAAAAAAGAGGAAAAAAATTGAAATTTCGCTAAAATTATTCGTTTTTCTTCCTTTTTTCGGTCAAATCTCGATAAAATAAGGAAAATTAATGGAAAAAAATTGTTATTTCGATAAAATTATTCTTTTTTCCTTCTTTTTTCGGTCAAATCTCGTTAAATGAGGAGAATGAAGGAAAAAAAGAGGAAAAAAATTGAAATTTCGCTAAAATTATTCGTTTTTCTTGCTTTTTTCGGTCAAATCTCGATAAAATAAGGAAAATTAAGGGAAAAGAAGAGGATAGAAATTGAAATTTCGATAAAATTATTCGTTTTTCTTGCTTTTTTCGGTCAAATCTCGATAAAATAAGGAAAATTAATGGAAAAAAAGAGGATAAAAACTGTTATTTCCATAAAATTATTCGTTTTTCTTGCTTTTTTCGGTCAAATCTCGTTAAATGAGGAGAATGAAGGAAAAAAAAAGGAAAAAAATTGAAATTTCGCTAAAATTATTCTTTTTTCTTCCTTTTTTTGGTCTTATCTCGATAAAATAAGGAAAATTAAGGGAAAAAAAGAGGAAAAAATTTGAAATTTCGCTAAAATTATTCGTTTCACTTGCTTTTTTCGGCCTAATCTCGATAAAATAAGGAAAATTAAGGGAAAAAAAGAGGAAAAAAATTGAAATTTCGCTAAAATTATTCGTTTTTCTTGCTTTTTTCGGTCAAATCTCGATAAAATAAGGAAAATTAAGGGAAAAAAGAGGATAAAAATTGATATTTCGATAAAATTATTCGTTTTTCTTGCTTTTTTCGGTCAAATCTCGTTAAATGAGGAGAATGAAGGAAAAAAAAAGGAAAAGAATTGGAATTTCGCTAAAATTATTCGTTTTTCTTGCTTTTTTCGGACAAATCTCGATAAAACAAGGAAAATTAAGGGTAAAAAAGAGGAAAAAATTTAAATTTCGGTAAAATTATTCGTTTTTCTTGCTTTTTTCGGTCTTATCTCGATAAAATAAGGAAAATTTAGGGAAAAAAGAGGATAAAAATTGATATTTCGCTAAAAGTATTCGTTTTTCTTGCTTTTATCGGTCAAATCTCGATAAAATAAGGAAAATTAAGGGAAAAAAAGAGGAAAAAATTGAAATTTCGCTAAAATTATTCGTTTTTCTTGCTGTTTTCGGTCAAATCTCGATAAAATAAGGAAAATTAAGGGAAAAGAATAGGAAAAAATTGAAATTTCGCTAAAATTATTCGTTTTTTTTGCTTTTTTCGGTCAAATCTCGATAAAATAAGGAAAATTAAGGGAAAAAAGAGGATAAAAATTGAAATTTCGCTAAAATTATTCGTTTTTCTTGCTTTTTTCGGTCAAATCACGATAAACTAAGAAAAATTAAGGGAAAAAAAGAGGAAAAAAATTGAAATTTCGCTAAAATTATTCGTTTTTCTTGCTTTTTTCGGTCAAATCTCGATAAAATAAGGAAATTTAAGGGAAAAAAGATGAAAAAAATAGAAATTTCGCTAAAATTATTCGTTTTTCTTGCTTTTTTCGGTCAAATCTCGATAAAATAAGGGAATAAAAGAGGAAAAAAATTGAAATTTCGCTAAAATTATTCGTTTTTCTTGCTTTTTTCGGTCAAATATCGATAAAATAAGGAAAAGGAAGGGAAAAAAAGATGAAAAAAATTGAAATTTCGCTAAAATTATTCTTTTTTCTTGCTTTTTTCGGTAAAATCTCGATAAAATAAGGAAAATTAAGGGAAAAAAAGAAGAAAAAAATTGAAATTTATTATATTATCTATAATTATTCGTTTTTCTTGCTTATTTCGGTCAAATCTCGATAAAATAAGGAAACTTAAGGGAAAAATAGAGGAAAACATTTGAAATTTCGCTAAAATTATTCGTTTTTCTTGCTTTTTGTGGTCAAATCTCGATAATATAAGGAAAATTAATGGAAAAAAAGTGGATGAAAATTGTTATTTCGATGAAATTATTCGTTTTTCTTTCTTTTTTCGGTCAAATCTCGTTAAATGAGGAGAATGAAGGAAAAAAAAAGGAAAAAATTTGGAATTTCGCTAAAATTATTCGTTTTTCTTGCTTTTTTCGGACAAATCTCGATAAAACAAGGAAAATTAAGCGTAAAAAAGAGGAAAAAATTTAAATTTCGCTAAAATTATTCGTTTTTCTTGCTTTTTTCGGTCTTATCTCGATAAAATAAGGAAAATTAAGGGAAAAAAAGAGGAAAAAAATTGAAATTTCGCTAAAATTATTCGTTTTTCTTCCTTTTTTCGGTCAAATCTCGATAAAATAAGGAAAATTAATGGAAAAAAATTGTTATTTCGATAAAATTATTCTTTTTTCCTTCTTTTTTCGGTCAAATCTCGTTAAATGAGGAGAATGAAGGAAAAAAAGAGGAAAAAATTGAAGTTTCGCTAAAATTATTCGTTTTTCTTGCTTTTTTCGGTCAAATCTCGATAAATCAAGGAAAATTAAGGGAAAAAAATAGGAAAAAAATTGAAATTTCGCTAAAATTATTCGTTTTTCTTGCTTTTTTCGGTCAAATCTCGATAAAATAAGGGAAATTAAGGGAAAAGAAGAGGAAAAAATTGAAATTTCGCTAAATTTGTTCGTTTTTCTTGCTTTTTTCGGTCAAATCTCGATAAAATAAGGAAAATTAAGGGAAAAAAGAGGATAAAAATTGAAATTTCGCTAAAATTATTCGTTTTTCTTGCTTTTTTTGGTCAAATCACGATAAACTAAGGAAAATTAAGGGAAAAAAAGAGGAAAAAAATTGAAATTTCGCTAAAATTATTCGTTTTTCTTGCTTTTTTCGGTCAAATCTCGATAAAATAAGGAAAATTAAGGGAAAAAAAATGAAAAAAATTTAAATTTCGGTAGAATTAATCGTTTTTCTTGCTTTTTTCGGTCAAATCTCGATAAAATAAGGAAAATTAGGGGAAAAAAAGAGGAAAAAAATTGAAATTTCGCTAAAATTATTCATTTTTCTTGCTTTTTTCGGTCAAATCTCGATAAAAGAAGGAAAATTAAGGGAAAGAAAGAGGAAAATTATTGAAATTTCGCTAAAATTATTCGTTTTTCTTGCTTTTTGCGGTCAAATCTCGATAAAGTAAGTAAAATTAAGGGAAAAAAAGAGGAAAAAAATTGAAATTTCGCTAAAAATATTCGTTTTTCTTCCTTTTTTCGGTCAAATCTCGATAAAATAAGGAAAATTAATGGAAAAAAATTGTTATTTCGATAAAATTATTCTTTTTTCCTTCTTTTTTCGGTCAAATCTCGTTAAATGAGGAGAATGAAGGAAAAAAAGAGGAAAAAAATTGAAATTTCGCTAAAATTATTCGTTTTTCTTGCTTTTTTCGGTCAAATCTCGATAAAATAAGGAAAATTAAGGGAAAAGAAGAGGATAGAAATTGAAATTTCGATAAAATTATTCGTTTTTCTTGCTTTTTTCGGTCAAATCTCGATAAAATAAGGAAAATTAATGGAAAAAAAGAGGATAAAAACTGTTATTTCCATAAAATTATTCGTTTTTCTTGCTTTTTTCGGTCAAATCTCGTTAAATGAGGAGAATGAAGGAAAAAAAAAGGAAAAAAATTGAAATTTCGCTAAAATTATTCTTTTTTCTTCCTTTTTTTGGTCTTATCTCGATAAAATAAGGAAAATTAAGGGAAAAAAAGAGGAAAAAAATTGAAATTTCGCTAAAATTATTCGTTTCACTTGCTTTTTTCGGCCTAATCTCGATAAAATAAGGAAAATTAAGGGAAAAAAAGAGGAAAAAAATTGAAATTTCGCTAAAATTATTCGTTTTTCTTGCTTTTTTCGGTCAAATCTCGATAAAATAAGGAAAATTAAGGGAAAAAAGAGGATAAAAATTGATATTTCGATAAAATTATTCGTTTTTCTTGCTTTTTTCGGTCAAATCTCGTTAAATGAGGAGAATGAAGGAAAAAAAAAGGAAAAAAATTGGAATTTCGCTAAAATTATTCGTTTTTCTTGCTTTTTTCGGACAAATCTCGATAAAACAAGGAAAATTAAGGGTAAAAAAGAGGAAAAAATTTAAATTTCGGTAAAATTATTCGTTTTTCTTGCTTTTTTCGGTCTTATCTCGATAAAATAAGGAAAATTTAGGGAAAAAAGAGGATAAAAATTGATATTTCGCTAAAAGTATTCGTTTTTCTTGCTTTTATCGGTCAAATCTCGATAAAATAAGGAAAATTAAGGGAAAAAAAGAGGAAAAAATTGAAATTTCGCTAAAATTATTCGTTTTTCTTGCTGTTTTCGGTCAAATCTCGATAAAATAAGGAAAATTAAGGGAAAAGAAGAGGGAAAAATTGAAATTTCGCTAAAATTATTCGTTTTTCTTGCTTTTTTTCGGTCAAATCTCGATAAAATAAGGAAAATTAAGGGAAAAAAGAGGATAAAAATTGAAATTTCGGTAAAATTAATCGTTTTTCTTGCTTTTTTCGGTCAAATCTCGATAAAATAAGGAAAATTAGGGGAAAAAAAGAGGAAAAAAATTGAAATTTCGCTAAAATTATTCATTTTTCTTGCTTTTTTCGGTCAAATCTCGATAAAAGAAGGAAAATTAAGGGAAAGAAAGAGGAAAATTATTGAAATTTCGCTAAAATTATTCGTTTTTCTTGCTTTTTGCGGTCAAATCTCGATAAAGTAAGTAAAATTAAGGGAAAAAAAGAGGAAAAAAATTGAAATTTCGCTAAAATTATTCGTTTTTCTTCCTTTTTTCGGTCAAATCTCGATAAAATAAGGAAAATTAATGGAAAAAAATTGTTATTTCGATAAAATTATTCTTTTTTTCCTTCTTTTTTCGGTCAAATCTCGTTAAATGAGGAGAATGAAGGAAAAAAAGAGGAAAAAAATTGAAATTTCGCTAAAATTATTCGTTTTTCTTGCTTTTTTCGGTCAAATCTCGATAAAATAAGGAAAATTAAGGGAAAAGAAGAGGATAGAAATTGAAATTTCGATAAAATTATTCGTTTTTCTTGCTTTTTTCGGTCAAATCTCGATAAAATAAGGAAAATTAATGGAAAAAAAGAGGATAAAAACTGTTATTTCCATAAAATTATTCGTTTTTCTTGCTTTTTTCGGTCAAATCTCGTTAAATGAGGAGAATGAAGGAAAAAAAAAGGAAAAAAATTGAAATTTCGCTAAAATTATTCTTTTTTCTTCCTTTTTTTGGTCTTATCTCGATAAAATAAGGAAAATTAAGGGAAAAAAAGAGGAAAAAATTTGAAATTTCGCTAAAATTATTCGTTTCACTTGCTTTTTTCGGCCTAATCTCGATAAAATAAGGAAAATTAAGGGAAAAAAAGAGGAAAAAAATTGAAATTTCGCTAAAATTATTCGTTTTTCTTGCTTTTTTCGGTCAAATCTCGATAAAATAAGGAAAATTAAGGGAAAAAAGAGGATAAAAATTGATATTTCGATAAAATTATTCGTTTTTCTTGCTTTTTTCGGTCAAATCTCGTTAAATGAGGAGAATGAAGGAAGAAAAAAGGAAAAGAATTGGAATTTCGCTAAAATTATTCGTTTTTCTTGCTTTTTTTCGGACAAATCTCGATAAAACAAGGAAAATTAAGGGTAAAAAAGAGGAAAAAATTTAAATTTCGGTAAAATTATTCGTTTTTCTTGCTTTTTTCGGTCTTATCTCGATAAAATAAGGAAAATTTAGGGAAAAAAGAGGATAAAAATTGATATTTCGCTAAAAGTATTCGTTTTTCTTGCTTTTATCGGTCAAATCTCGATAAAATAAGGAAAATTAAGGGAAAAAAAGAGGAAAAAATTGAAATTTCGCTAAAATTATTCGTTTTTCTTGCTGTTTTCGGTCAAATCTCGATAAAATAAGGAAAATTAAGGGAAAAGAATAGGAAAAAATTGAAATTTCGCTAAAATTATTCGTTTTTTTTGCTTTTTTCGGTCAAATCTCGATAAAATAAGGAAAATTAAGGGAAAAAAGAGGATAAAAATTGAAATTTCGCTAAAATTATTCGTTTTTCTTGCTTTTTTTCGGTCAAATCACGATAAACTAAGAAAAATTAAGGGAAAAAAAGAGGAAAAAAATTGAAATTTCGCTAAAATTATTCGTTTTTCTTGCTTTTTTCGGTCAAATCTCGATAAAATAAGGAAATTTAAGGGAAAAAAGATGAAAAAAATAGAAATTTCGCTAAAATTATTCGTTTTTCTTGCTTTTTTCGGTCAAATCTCGATAAAATAAGGGAATAAAAGAGGAAAAAAATTGAAATTTCGCTAAAATTATTCGTTTTTCTTGCTTTTTTCGGTCAAATATCGATAAAATAAGGAAAAGGAAGGGAAAAAAAGATGAAAAAAATTGAAATTTCGCTAAAATTATTCTTTTTTCTTGCTTTTTTCGGTAAAATCTCGATAAAATAAGGAAAATTAAGGGAAAAAAAGAAGAAAAAAATTGAAATTTATTATATTATCTATAATTATTCGTTTTTCTTGCTTATTTCGGTCAAATCTCGATAAAATAAGGAAACTTAAGGGAAAAATAGAGGAAAACATTTGAAATTTCGCTAAAATTATTCGTTTTTCTTGCTTTTTGTGGTCAAATCTCGATAATATAAGGAAAATTAATGGAAAAAAAGTGGATGAAAATTGTTATTTCGATGAAATTATTCGTTTTTCTTTCTTTTTTCGGTCAAATCTCGTTAAATGAGGAGAATGAAGGAAAAAAAAAGGAAAAAATTTGGAATTTCGCTAAAATTATTCGTTTTTCTTGCTTTTTTCGGACAAATCTCGATAAAACAAGGAAAATTAAGCGTAAAAAAGAGGAAAAAATTTAAATTTCGCTAAAATTATTCGTTTTTCTTGCTTTTTTCGGTCTTATCTCGATAAAATAAGGAAAATTAAGGGAAAAAAAGAGGAAAAAAATTGAAATTTCGCTAAAATTATTCGTTTTTCTTCCTTTTTTCGGTCAAATCTCGATAAAATAAGGAAAATTAATGGAAAAAAATTGTTATTTCGATAAAATTATTCTTTTTTCCTTCTTTTTTCGGTCAAATCTCGTTAAATGAGGAGAATGAAGGAAAAAAAGAGGAAAAAATTGAAGTTTCGCTAAAATTATTCGTTTTTCTTGCTTTTTTCGGTCAAATCTCGATAAATCAAGGAAAATTAAGGGAAAAAAATAGGAAAAAAATTGAAATTTCGCTAAAATTATTCGTTTTTCTTGCTTTTTTCGGTCAAATCTCGATAAAATAAGGGAAATTAAGGGAAAAGAAGAGGAAAAAATTGAAATTTCGCTAAAATTGTTCGTTTTTCTTGCTTTTTTCGGTCAAATCTCGATAAAATAAGGAAAATTAAGGGAAAAAAGAGGATAAAAATTGAAATTTCGCTAAAATTATTCGTTTTTCTTGCTTTTTTTGGTCAAATCACGATAAACTAAGGAAAATTAAGGGAAAAAAAGAGGAAAAAAATTGAAATTTCGCTAAAATTATTCGTTTTTCTTGCTTTTTTCGGTCAAATCTCGATAAAATAAGGAAAATTAAGGGAAAAAAAATGAAAAAAATTTAAATTTCGGTAGAATTAATCGTTTTTCTTGCTTTTTTCGGTCAAATCTCGATAAAATAAGGAAAATTAGGGGAAAAAAAGAGGAAAAAAATTGAAATTTCGCTAAAGTTATTCATTTTTCTTGCTTTTTTCGGTCAAATCTCGATAAAAGAAGGAAAATTAAGGGAAAGAAAGAGGATAAAAATTGAAATTTCGCTAAAATTATTCGTTTTTCTTGCTTTTTGCGGTCAAATCTCGATAAAGTAAGTAAAATTAAGGGAAAAAAAGAGGAAAAAAATTGAAATTTCGCTAAAAATATTCGTTTTTCTTCCTTTTTTCGGTCAAATCTCGATAAAATAAGGAAAATTAATGGAAAAAAATTGTTATTTCGATAAAATTATTCTTTTTTCCTTCTTTTTTCGGTCAAATCTCGTTAAATGAGGAGAATGAAGGAAAAAAAGAGGAAAAAAAATTGAAATTTCGCTAAAATTATTCGTTTTTCTTGCTTTTTTCGGTCAAATCTCGATAAAATAAGGAAAATTAAGGGAAAAGAAGAGGATAGAAATTGAAATTTCGATAAAATTATTCGTTTTTCTTGCTTTTTTCGGTCAAATCTCGATAAAATAAGGAAAATTAATGGAAAAAAAGAGGATAAAAACTGTTATTTCCATAAAATTATTCGTTTTTCTTGCTTTTTTCGGTCAAATCTCGTTAAATGAGGAGAATGAAGGAAAAAAAAAGGAAAAAAATTGAAATTTCGCTAAAATTATTCTTTTTTCTTCCTTTTTTTGGTCTTATCTCGATAAAATAAGGAAAATTAAGGGAAAAAAAGAGGAAAAAAATTGAAATTTCGCTAAAATTATTCGTTTCACTTGCTTTTTTCGGCCTAATCTCGATAAAATAAGGAAAATTAAGGGAAAAAAAGAGGAAAAAAATTGAAATTTCGCTAAAATTATTCGTTTTTCTTGCTTTTTTCGGTCAAATCTCGATAAAATAAGGAAAATTAAGGGAAAAAAGAGGATAAAAATTGATATTTCGATAAAATTATTCGTTTTTCTTGCTTTTTTCGGTCAAATCTCGTTAAATGAGGAGAATGAAGGAAAAAAAAGGAAAAAAATTGGAATTTCGCTAAAATTATTCGTTTTTCTTGCTTTTTTCGGACAAATCTCGATAAAACAAGGAAAATTAAGGGTAAAAAAGAGGAAAAAATTTAAATTTCGGTAAAATTATTCGTTTTTCTTGCTTTTTTCGGTCTTATCTCGATAAAATAAGGAAAATTTAGGGAAAAAAGAGGATAAAAATTGATATTTCGCTAAAAGTATTCGTTTTTCTTGCTTTTATCGGTCAAATCTCGATAAAATAAGGAAAATTAAGGGAAAAAAAGAGGAAAAAATTGAAATTTCGCTAAAATTATTCGTTTTTCTTGCTGTTTTCGGTCAAATCTCGATAAAATAAGGAAAATTAAGGGAAAAGAAGAGGGAAAAATTGAAATTTCGCTAAAATTATTCGTTTTTCTTGCTTTTTTCGGTCAAATCTCGATAAAATAAGGAAAATTAAGGGAAAAAAGAGGATAAAAATTGAAATTTCGCTAAAATTATTCGTTTTTCTTGCTTTTTTCGGTCAAATCACGATAAACTAAGAAAAATTAAGGGAAAAAAAGAGGAAAAAAATTGAAATTTCGCTAAAATTATTCGTTTTTCTTGCTTTTTTCGGTCAAATCTCGATAAAATAAGGAAATTTAAGGGAAAAAAGATGAAAAAAATAGAAATTTCGCTAAAATTATTCGTTTTTCTTAATTTTTTCGGTCAAATCTCGATAAAATAAGGGAATAAAAGAGGAAAAAAATTGAAATTTCGCTAAAATTATTCGTTTTTCTTGCTTTTTTCGGTCAAATATCGATAAAATAAGGAAAAGGAAGGGAAAAAAAGATGAAAAAAATTGAAATTTCGCTAAAATTATTCTTTTTTCTTGCTTTTTTCGGTAAAATCTCGATAAAATAAGGAAAATTAAGGGAAAAAAAGAAGAAAAAAATTAAAATATATTATATTATCTATAATTATTCGTATTTCTTGCTTTTTTCGGTCAAATCTCGATAAAATAAGTAAACTTAAGGGAAAAAAAAAGGAAAACAATCGAAATTTCGCTAAAATTCTTCGTTTTTCTTGCTTTTTGCGGTCAAATCTCGATAAAGTAAGGAAAATTATGGGAAAAAAAGAGGAAAAAAATTGAAATTTCGCTAACATTATTCGTTTTTCTTGCTTTTTTCGGTCAAATCTCGATAAAATAAGGAAAATCAAGGGAAAAAAGATGATAAAAATTGATATTTCGCTAAAATTATTCGTTTTTCTTGCTTTTTTCGGTCAAATATCGATAAAATAAGGAAAATTAAGGGAAAAAAAGGAAAAAATTGAAATTTCGCTGAAATTATTCGTTTTTCTTGGTTTTTTCGGTCAAATCTCGATAAAATAAGGAAAATTAAGGGGAAAAAAGTGGAAAAAAATTGAAATTTCGCTAAAATTATTCGTTTTTCTTGCTTTTTTCGGTCAAATCTCGATAAAATAAGGAAAAGGAAGGGAAAAAAAGATGAAAAAAATTGAAATTTCGCTAAAATTATTCTTTTTTCTTGCTTTTTTCGGTAAAATCTCGATAAAATAAGGAAAATTAAGGGAAAAAAAGAAGAAAAAAATTGAAATTTCGCTAAAATTATTCGTTTTTCTTGCTTTTTGCGGTCAAATCTCGGAAAATAAGTAAAATTAAGGGAAAAAAAGGAAAACAATTGAAATTTCGCTAAAATTATTCGTTTTTCTTGCTTTTTGCGGTCAAATCTCGATAAAGTAAGGAAAATTATGGGAAAAAAAGAGGAAAAAAATTGAAATTTCGCTAAAATTATTCGTTTTTCTTCCTTTTTTCGGTCAAATCTCGATAAAATAAGGAAAATTAATGGAAAAAAATTGTTATTTCGATAAAATTATTCGTTTTTCTTGCTTTTTTTGGTCAAATTTCGTTAAAATAAGGAAAATTAAGGGAAAAGAAGAGGATAGAAATTGAAATTTTGATAAAATTATTCGTTTTTCTTACTTTTTTGGGTCAAATATCGATAAAATAAGGAAAATTAAGGGGGAAAAAGGGGAAAAAAATTGAAATTTCGCTAAAATTTTTCGTTTTTTTAGCTTTTTTCGGTCATATCTCGATAAAATAAGGAAAATTAAGGGAAAAAAATTGAAATTTCGCTAAAGTTATTCGTTTTTCTTGCTTTTTTCGGTCAAATATCGATAAAATAAGGAAAATTAAGGGAAAAAAAGAGGATAAAAATTGATATTTCGCTAAAATTATTCGTTTTTCTTGCTTTTTTCGGTCAAATCTCGATAAAATAAGGAAAATCAAGGGAAAAAAGATGATAAAAATTGAAATTTCGCTAAAATTATTAGTTTTTCTTGCTTTTTTCGGTCAAATATCGATAAAATAAGGAAAATTAAGGGAAAAAAAGAGGAAAAAAATTGAAATTTCGCTAAAATTATTCGTTTTTCTTGCTTTTTTCGGTCAAATCTCGATAAAATAAGGAAAATTAAGGGAAAAAAAGAGGAAAAAAATTGAAATTTCGCTAAAATTATTCGTTTTTCTTGCTTTTTTCGGTAAAATCTCGATAAAATAAGGAAAATTAAGGGAAAAAAAGAAGAAAAAAATTGAAATATATTATATTATCTATAATTATTCGTTTTTCTTGCTTTTTTCGGTGAAATCTCGATAAAATAAGTAAAATTAAGGGAAAAAAAAAACGAAAACAATTCAAATTTCGCTAAAATTATTCGTTTTTCTTGCTTTTTGCTGTCAAATCTCGATAAAGTAAGGAAAATTATGGGAAAAAAAGAGGAAAAAAATTGAAATTTCGCTAAAATTATTCGTTTTTCTTCCTTTTTTCGGTCAAACTCGATATAATAAGAAAAATTAATGGAAAAAAATTGTTATTTCGATAAAATTATTCGTTTTTCTTGCTTTTTTCGGTCAAATCTCGTTAAATGAGGAGAATGAAGGAAAAAAAGAGGAAAAAAATTGAAATTTCGCTAAAATTATTCGTTTTTCTTGCTTTTTTCGGTCAAATCTCGATAAAACAAGGAAAATTAAGGGAAAAAAAGAGGAAAAAAATTCAAATTTCGCTAAAATTATTCGTTTATCTTACTTTTTTCTGACAAATCTCGATAAAATAAGGAAAATTAAGGGAAAAAAAGAGGAAAAAAATTGAAATTTATTATATTATCTATAATTATTCGTTTTTCTTGTTTTTTTCGGTCAAATCTCGATAAAGTAAGGAAAATTAAGGGAAAAAAAGAGGAAAAAAATTGAAATTTCGCTAAAATTATTCGTTTTTCTTCCTTTTTTCGGTCAAATCTCGATAATATAAGGAAAATTAATGGAAAAAAAGAGGATAAAAATTGTTATTTCGATAAAATTATTCGTTTTTCTTGCTTTTTTCGGTCAAATCTCGTTAAATGAGGAGAATGAAGGAAAAAAAGAGGAAAAAAATTGAAATTTCGCTAAAATTATTCGTTTTTCTTGCTTTTTTCAGACAAATCTCGATAAAACAAGGAAAATTAAGGGAAAAAAAGAGGAAAAAAATTTAAATTTCGCAAAAATTATTCGTTTTTCTTGCTTTTTTCGGTCAAATCTCGATAAAATAAGGTAAATTAAGGGAAAAAAGAGGATAAAAATTGATATATCGCTAAAATTATTCGTTTTTCTTGCTTTTTTCGGTCAAATCTCGATAAAATAAGGAAAATTAAGGGAAAAGAAGAGGATAGAAATTGATATTTCGGTAAAATTATTCGTTTTTCTTGCTTTTCTCGGTCAAATCTCGAAAAAATAAGGAAAATTAAGGGAAAAAAAGATGAAAAAAATTTAAATTTCGCAAAAATTATTCGTTTTTCTTGCTTTTTTCGGTCAAATCTCGATAAAATAAGGGAAAAAAGAGGATAAAAATTGATATTTCGCTAAAATTATTCGTTTTTCTTCCTTTTTTCGGTCAAATCTCGATAAAATAAGGAAAATTAATGGAAAAAAAGAGGATAAAAATCGATATTTCGATAAAATTATTCGTTTTTCTTGCTTTTTTCCGTCAAATCTCGTTAAATGAGGAGAATGAAGGAAAAAAAAAGAAAGGAATTGAAATTTCGCTAAAATTATTTGTTTTTCTTGCTTTTTCCGGACAAATCTCGATAAAATAAGGAAAATTAAGGGAAAAAAAGAGGAAAAAAATTTAAATTTCGCTAAAATTATTCGTTTTTCTTGCTTTTTTCGGTCAAATCTCGATAAAATAAGGAAATTTAAGGGAAAAATGAGGATAAAAATTGATATTTTGCTAAAATTATTCGTTTTTCTTGTTTTTTTCGGTCAAATCTCGATAAAATAAGGAAAATTAAGGGAAAAAAAGTGGAAAAAAAATTGAAATTTCGCTAAAATTATTCGTTTTTCTTGCTTTTTTGGTCAAATCTCGATAAAATAAGGAAAATTAAGGGAAAAGAAGAGGATAGAAATTGAAATTTCGATAAAATTTTTCGTTTTTCTTGCTTTTTTCGGTCAAATCTCGATAAAATAAGGAAAATTAAGGGGAAAAAAGAGGAAAAAAATTGAAATTTCGCAAAAATTATTCGTTTTACTTGCTTTTTTGGTCAAATCTCGATAAAATAAGGAAAATTAAGGTGGAAAAAAGAAGAAAAAAATTGAAATTTCGCTATAATTATTCGTTTTCTTGCTTTTTTCGGTTAAATCTCGATTAATTAAGGGAAAAAAAGAGGATAAAAATTGAAATTTCGCTAAAATTATTCGTTTTTCTTGCTTTTTTCGGTCAAATCTCGTTAAATGAGGAGAATGAAGGAAAAAGAGAGGAAAAAAAATAAAAATTCCGCTAAAATTATTCGTTTTTCTTGCTTTTTTCGGTCAAATATCGATAAAATAAGGAAAATTAAGGGAGAAAAAGAGGATAAAAATTGATATTTCACTAAAATTATTCGTTTTTCTTGCTTTTTTTGTTCAAATGTAGATAAAATAAGGAAAAGCAAGGGAAAAAAGATGATAAAAATTGATATTTCGCTAAAATTATTCGTTTTTCTTGCTTTTTTCGGTCAAATATCGATGAAATAAGGAAAATTAAGGGAAAAAAAGAGGAAAAAATTGAAATTTCACTAAAATTATTCGTTTTTCTTGGTTTTTTCGGTCAAATCTCGATAAAATAAGGAAAATTAAGGAAAAAAAGAGGATAAAAATTGAAATTTCGCTAAAATTATTCGTTCTTCTTGCTTTTTTCGGTCAAATCTCGATAAACTAAGGAAAATTATGGGAAAAAAGAGGAAAAAAATTGAAATTTCGCTAAAATTATTCGTTTTTCTTGCTTTTTTCGGTCAAATCTCGATTAAATAAGGAAAATCAAGGGAAAAAAGATGATAAAAATTGAAATTTCGCTAAAATTATTCGTTTTTCTTGCTTTTTTCGGTCAAATCTCGATAAACTAAGGAAAATTATGGGAAAAAAGAGGAAAAAAATTGAAATTTTGCTAATATTATTCGTTTTTCTTGCTTTTTTCGGTCAAATCTCGATAAAATAAGGAAAATTAAGGGAAAAAAAGATGAAAAAAATGAAATTTCGCTAAAATTATTCGTTTTTCTTGCTTTTTTCTGTCAAATCTCAATAAAATAAGGAAAATTAAGGGAAAAAAAGAAGAAAAAAATTGAAATTTATTATATTATCTATAATTATTCGTTTTTCTTGCTTATTTCGGTCAAATCTCGATAAAATAAGGAAAATTAAGGGAAAAATAGAGGAAAACATTTGAAATTTCGCTAAAATTATTCGTTTTTCTTGCTTTTTGTGGTCAAATCTCGATAATATAAGGAAAATTAATGGAAAAAAAGTGGATGAAAATTGTTATTTCGATGAAATTATTCGTTTTTCTTTCTTTTTTCGGTCAAATCTCGTTAAATGAGGAGAATGAAGGAAAAAAAAGGAAAAAATTTGGAATTTCGCTAAAATTATTCGTTTTTTTTGCTTTTTTCGGACAAATCTCGATAAAACAAGGAAAATTAAGCGTAAAAAAAAGGAAAAAATTTAAATTTCGCTAAAATTATTCGTTTTTCTTGCTTTTTTCGGTCTTATCTCGATAAAATAAGGAAAATTAAGGGAAAAAAGAGGATAAAAATTGATATTTCGCTAAAATTATTCGTTTTTCTTGCTTTTTTCGGTCAAATCTCGATAAAATAAGGAAAATTAAGGGAAAAAAAGAGGAAAAAAATTGAAATTTCGCTAAAATTATTCGTTTTTCTTGCTTTTTTCGGTCAAATCTCGATAAAATAAGGAAAATTAAGGGAAAAGAAGAGGAAAAAATTGAAATTTCGCTAAAATTATTCGTTTTTCTTGCTTTTTTCGGTCAAATCTCGATAAAATAAGGAAAATTAAGGGAAAAAAGAGGATAAAAATTGAAATTTCGCTAAAATTATTCGTTTTTCTTGCTTTTTTTGGTCAAATCACGATAAACTAAGGAAAATTAAGGGAAAAAAAGAGGAAAAAAATTGAAATTTCGCTAAAATTATTCGTTTTTCTTGCTTTTTTCGGTCAAATCTCGATAAAATAAGGAAAATTAAGGGAAAAAAAATGAAAAAAATTGAAATTTCGCTAAAATTAATCGTTTTTCTTGCTTTTTTCGGTCAAATCTCGATAAAATAAGGAAAATTAAGGGAAAAAAAGAGGAAAAAAATTGAAATTTCGCTAAAATTATTCGTTTTTCTTCCTTTTTTCGGTCAAATCTCGATAAAATAAGGAAAATTAATGGAAAAAAATTGTTATTTCGATTAAATTATTCTTTTTTCCTTCTTTTTTCGGTCAAATCTCGTTAAATGAGGAGAATGAAGGAAAAAAAGAGGAAAAAATTGAAGTTTCGCTAAAATTATTCGTTTTTCTTGCTTTTTTCGGTCAAATCTCGATAAATCAAGGAAAATTAAGGGAAAAAAAGAGGAAAAAAATTGAAATTTCGCTAAAATTATTCGTTTTTCTTGCTTTTTTCGGTCAAATCTCGATAAAATAAGGGAAATTAAGGGAAAAGAAGAGGAAAAAATTGAAATTTCGCTAAAATTGTTCGTTTTTCTTGCTTTTTTCGGTCAAATCTCGATAAAATAAGGAAAATTAAGGGAAAAAAGAGGATAAAAATTGATATTTCGCTAAAATTATTCGTTTTTCTTGCTTTTTTCGGTCAAATCTCGATAAAATAAGGAAAATTAAGGGAAAAAAAGAGGAAAAAAATTGAAATTTCGCTAAAATTATTCGTTTTTCTTGCTTTTTTCGGTCAAATCTCGATAAAATAAGGAAAATTAAGGGAAAAGAAGAGGAAAAAATTGAAATTTCGCTAAAATTATTCGTTTTTCTTGCTTTTTTCGGTCAAATCTCGATAAAATAAGGAAAATTAAGGGAAAAAAGAGGATAAAAATTGAAATTTCGCTAAAATTATTCGTTTTTCTTGCTTTTTTTGGTCAAATCACGATAAACTAAGGAAAATTAAGGGAAAAAAAGAGGAAAAAAATTGAAATTTCGCTAAAATTATTCGTTTTTCTTGCTTTTTTCGGTCAAATCTCGATAAAATAAGGAAAATTAAGGGGAAAAAAATGAAAAAAATTGAAATTTCGCTAAAATTAATCGTTTTTCTTGCTTTTTTCGGTCAAATCTCGATAAAATAAGGAAAATTAAGGGAAAAAAAGAGGAAAAAAATTGAAATTTCGCTAAAATTATTCGTTTTTCTTCCTTTTTTCGGTCAAATCTCGATAAAATAAGGAAAATTAATGGAAAAAAATTGTTATTTCGATAAAATTATTCTTTTTTCCTTCTTTTTTCGGTCAAATCTCGTTAAATGAGGAGAATGAAGGAAAAAAAGATGAAAAAATTGAAGTTTCGCTAAAATTATTCGTTTTTCTTGCTTTTTTCGGTCAAATCTCGATAAATCAAGGAAAATTAAGGGAAAAAAAGAGGAAAAAAATTGAAATTTCGCTAAAATTATTCGTTTTTCTTGCTTTTTTCGGTCAAATCTCGATAAAATAAGGGAAATTAAGGGAAAAGAAGAGGAAAAAATTGAAATTTCGCTAAAATTGTTCGTTTTTCTTGCTTTTTTCGGTCAAATCTCGATAAAATAAGGAAAATTAAGGGAAAAAAGAGGATAAAAATTGAAATTTCGCTAAAATTATTCGTTTTTCTTGCTTTTTTTGGTCAAATCACGATAAACTAAGGAAAATTAAGGGAAAAAAAGAGGAAAAAAATTGAAATTTCGCTAAAATTATTCGTTTTTCTTGCTTTTTTCGGTCAAATCTCGATAAAATAAGGAAAATTAAGGGAAAAAAAATGAAAAAAATTTAAATTTCGGTAAAATTAATCTTTTTTCTTGCTTTTTTCGGTCAAATCTCGATAAAATAAGGAAAATTAGGGAAAAAAAGAGGAAAAAAATTGAAATTTCGCTAAAATTATTCATTTTTCTTGCTTTTTTCGGTCAAATCTCGATAAAAGAAGGAAAATTAAGGGAAAAAAAGAGGAAAATTATTGAAATTTCGCTAAAATTATTCGTTTTTCTTGCTTTTTTCGGTCAAATCTCGATAAAATAAGGAAAATTAATGGAAAAAAATTGTTATTTCGATAAAATTATTCTTTTTTCGGTCAAATCTCGTTAAATGAGGAGAATGAAGGAAAAAAAGAGGAAAAAATTGAAGTTTCGCTAAAATTATTCGTTTTTCTTGCTTTTTTCGGTCAAATCTCGATAAATCAAGGAAAATTAAGGGAAAAAAAGAGGAAAAAAATTGAAATTTCGCTAAAATTATTCGTTTTTCTTGCTTTTTTCGGTCAAATCTCGATAAAATGAGGGAAATTAAGGGAAAAGAAGAGGAAAAAATTGAAATTTCGCTAAAATTGTTCGTTTTTCTTGCTTTTTTCGGTCAAATCTCGATAAAATAAGGAAAATTAAGGGAAAAAAGAGGATAAAAATTGATATTTCGCTAAAATTATTCGTTTTTCTTGCTTTTTTCGGTCAAATCTCGATAAAATAAGGAAAATTAAGGGAAAAAAAGAGGAAAAAAATTGAAATTTCGCTAAAATTATTCGTTTTTCTTGCTTTTTTCGGTCAAATCTCGATAAAATAAGGAAAATTAAGGGAAAAGAAGAGGAAAAAATTGAAATTTCGCTAAAATTATTCGTTTTTCTTGATTTTTTCGGTCAAATCTCGATAAAATAAGGAAAATTAAGGGAAAAAAGAGGATAAAAATTGTAATTTCGCTAAAATTATTCGTTTTTCTTGCTTTTTTTGGTCAAATCACGATAAACTAAGGAAAATTAAGGGAAAAAAAGAGGAAAAAAATTGAAATTTCGCTAAAATTATTCGTTTTTCTTGCTTTTTTCGGTCAAATCTCGATAAAATAAGGAAAATTAAGGGAAAAAAAATGAAAAAAATTGAAATTTCGCTAAAATTAATCGTTTTTCTTGCTTTTTTCGGTCAAATCTCGATAAAATAAGGAAAATTAAGGGAAAAAAAGAGGAAAAAAATTGAAATTTCGCTAAAATTATTCGTTTTTCTTCCTTTTTTCGGTCAAATCTCGATAAAATAAGGAAGATTAATGGAAAAAAATTGTTATTTCGATAAAATTATTCTTTTTTCCTTCTTTTTTCGGTCAAATCTCGTTAAATGAGGAGAATGAAGGAAAAAAAGAGGAAAAAATTGAAGTTTCGCTAAAATTATTCGTTTTTCTTGCTTTTTTCGGTCAAATCTCGATAAATCAAGGAAAATTAAGGGAAAAAAAGAGGAAAAAAATTGAAATTTCGCTAAAATTATTCGTTTTTCTTGCTTTTTTCGGTCAAATCTCGATAAAATAAGGGAAATTAAGGGAAAAGAAGAGGAAAAAATTGAAATTTCGCTAAAATTATTCGTTTTTCTTGCTTTTTTCGGTCAAATCTCGATAAAATAAGGAAAATTAAGGGAAAAAAGAGGATAAAAATTGATATTTCGCTAAAATTATTCGTTTTTCTTGCTTTTTTCGGTCAAATCTCGATAAAATAAGGAAAATTAAGGGAAAAAAAGAGGAAAAAAATTGAAATTTCGCTAAAATTATTCGTTTTTCTTGCTTTTTTCGGTCAAATCTCGATAAAATAAGGAAAATTAAGGGAAAAGAAGAGGAAAAAATTGAAATTTCGCTAAAATTATTCGTTTTTCTTGCTTTTTTCGGTCAAATCTCGATAAAATAAGGAAAATTAAGGGAAAAAAGAGGATAAAAATTGAAATTTCGCTAAAATTATTCGTTTTTCTTGCTTTTTTCGGTCAAATCTCGATAAAATAAGGAAAATTAAGGGAAAAAAGAGGATAAAAATTGAAATTTCGCTAAAATTATTCGTTTTTCTTGCTTTTTTTGGTCAAATCACGATAAACTAAGGAAAATTAAGGGAAAAAAAGAGGAAAAAAATTGAAATTTCGCTAAAATTATTCGTTTTTCTTGCTTTTTTCGGTCAAATCTCGATAAAATAAGGAAAATTAAGGGAATAGAAGAGGATAGAAATTGAAATTTCGCTAAAATTAATCGTTTTTCTTGCTTTTTTCGGTCAAATCTCGATAAAATAAGGAAAATTAAGGGAAAAAAAGAGGAAAAAAATTGAAATTTCGCTAAAATTATTCGTTTTTCTTCCTTTTTTCGGTCAAATCTCGATAAAATAAGGAAAATTAATGGAAAAAAATTGTTATTTCGATAAAATTATTCTTTTTTCCTTCTTTTTTCGGTCAAATCTCGTTAAATGAGGAGAATGAAGGAAAAAAAGAGGAAAAAATTGAAGTTTCGCTAAAATTATTCGTTTTTCTTGCTTTTTTCGGTCAAATCTCGATAAATCAAGGAAAATTAAGGGAAAAAAAGAGGAAAAAAATTGAAATTTCGCTAAAATTATTCGTTTTTCTTGCTTTTTTCGGTCAAATCTCGATAAAATAAGGGAAATTAAGGGAAAAGAAGAGGAAAAAATTGAAATTTCGCTAAAATTGTTCGTTTTTCTTGCTTTTTTCGGTCAAATCTCGATAAAATAAGGAAAATTAAGGGAAAAAAGAGGATAAAAATTGATATTTCGCTAAAATTATTCTTTTTTCTTCCTTTTTTCGGTCTTATCTCGATAAAATAAGGAAAATTAAGGGAAAAAAAGAGGAAAAAAATTGAAATTTCGCTAAAATTATTCGTTTCACTTGCTTTTTACGGCCTAATCTCGATAAAATAAGGAAAATTAAGGGAAAAAAAGAGGAAAAAAATTGAAATTTCGCTAAAATTATTCGTTTTTCTTGCTTTTTTCGGTCAAATCTCGATAAAATAAGGAAAATTAAGGGAAAAAAGAGGATAAAAATTGATATTTCGATAAAATTATTCGTTTTTCTTGCTTTTTTCGGTCAAATCTCGTTAAATGAGGAGAATGAAGGAAAAAAAAAGGAAAAAAATTGGAATTTCGCTAAAATTATTCGTTTTTCTTGCTTTTTTCGGACAAATCTCGATAAAACAAGGAAAATTAAGGGTAAAAAAGAGGAAAAAATTTAAATTTCGGTAAAATTATTCGTTTTTCTTGCTTTTTTCGGTCTTATCTCGATAAAATAAGGAAAATTTAGGGAAAAAAGAGGATAAAAATTGATATTTCGCTAAAAGTATTCGTTTTTCTTGCTTTTATCGGTCAAATCTCGATAAAATAAGGAAAATTAAGGGAAAAAAAGAGGATAAAATTGAAATTTCGCTAAAATTATTCGTTTTTCTTGCTGTTTTCGGTCAAATCTCGATAAAATAAGGAAAATTAAGGGAAAAGAAGAGGAAAAAATTGAAATTTCGCTAAAATTATTCGTTTTTCTTGCTTTTTTCGGTCAAATCTCGATAAAATAAGGAAAATTAAGGGAAAAAAGAGGATAAAAATTGAAATTTCGCTAAAATTATTCGTTTTTCTTGCTTTTTTCGGTCAAATCACGATAAACTAAGAAAAATTAAGGGAAAAAAAGAGGAAAAAAATTGAAATTTCGCTAAAATTATTCGTTTTTCTTGCTTTTTTCGGTCAAATCTCGATAAAATAAGGAAATTTAAGGGAAAAAAGATGAAAAAAATAGAAATTTCGCTAAAATTATTCGTTTTTCTTGCTTTTTTCGGTCAAATCTCGATAAAATAAGGGAATAAAAGAGGAAAAAAATTGAAATTTCGCTAAAATTATTCGTTTTTCTTGGTTTTTTCGGTCAAATCTCGATAAAATAAGGAAAATTAAGGGAAAAAAAGAGGAAAACAATTGAAATTTCGCTGAAATTATTCGTTTTTCTTCCTTTTTGCGGTCAAATCTCGATAAAGTAAGGAAAATTAATGGAAAAAAATTGTTATTTCGATAAAATTATTCGTTTTTCTTGCTTTTTTCGGTCAAATCTCGTTAAATGAGGAGAATGAAGGAAAAAAAGAGGAAAAAATTGAAATTTCGCTAAAATTATTCGTTTTTCTTGCTTTTTTCGGTCAAATCTCGATAAAACAAGGAAAATTAAGGGAAATAAAGAGGAAAAAAATTGAAATTTCGCAAAAATTATTCGTTTTTCTTGCTTTTTTCGGTCAAATCTCGATAAAATAAGGAAAATTATGGGAAAAAAGAGGAAAAAAATTGAAATTTTGCTAATATTATTTGTTTTTCTTGCTTTTTTCGGTCAAATCTCGATAAAATAAGGAAAATTAAGGGAAAAAAAGATGAAAAAAATGAAATTTCGCTAAAATTATTCGTTTTTCTTGCTTTTTTCTGTCAAATCTCAATAAAATAAGGAAAATTAAGGGAAAAAAAGAAGAAAAAAATTGAAATTTATTATATTATCTATAATTATTCGTTTTTCTTGCTTATTTCGGTCAAATCTCGATAAAATAAGGAAAATTAAGGGAAAAATAGAGGAAAACATTTGAAATTTCGCTAAAATTATTCGTTTTTCTTGCTTTTTGTGGTCAAATCTCGATAATATAAGGAAAATTAATGGAAAAAAAGTGGATGAAAATTGTTATTTCGATGAAATTATTCGTTTTTCTTTCTTTTTTCGGTCAAATCTCGTTAAATGAGGAGAATGAAGGAAAAAAAAGGAAAAAATTTGGAATTTCGCTAAAATTATTCGTTTTTTTTGCTTTTTTCGGACAAATCTCGATAAAACAAGGAAAATTAAGCGTAAAAAAAAGGAAAAAATTTAAATTTCGCTAAAATTATTCGTTTTTCTTGCTTTTTTCGGTCTTATCTCGATAAAATAAGGAAAATTAAGGGAAAAAAGAGGATAAAAATTGATATTTCGCTAAAATTATTCGTTTTTCTTGCTTTTTTCGGTCAAATCTCGATAAAATAAGGAAAATTAAGGGAAAAAAAGAGGAAAAAAATTGAAATTTCGCTAAAATTATTCGTTTTTCTTGCTTTTTTCGGTCAAATCTCGATAAAATAAGGAAAATTAAGGGAAAAGAAGAGGAAAAAATTGAAATTTCGCTAAAATTATTCGTTTTTCTTGCTTTTTTCGGTCAAATCTCGATAAAATAAGGAAAATTAAGGGAAAAAAGAGGATAAAAATTGAAATTTCGCTAAAATTATTCGTTTTTCTTGCTTTTTTTGGTCAAATCACGATAAACTAAGGAAAATTAAGGGAAAAAAAGAGGAAAAAAATTGAAATTTCGCTAAAATTATTCGTTTTTCTTGCTTTTTTCGGTCAAATCTCGATAAAATAAGGAAAATTAAGGGAAAAAAAATGAAAAAAATTGAAATTTCGCTAAAATTAATCGTTTTTCTTGCTTTTTTCGGTCAAATCTCGATAAAATAAGGAAAATTAAGGGAAAAAAAGAGGAAAAAAATTGAAATTTCGCTAAAATTATTCGTTTTTCTTCCTTTTTTCGGTCAAATCTCGATAAAATAAGGAAAATTAATGGAAAAAAATTGTTATTTCGATTAAATTATTCTTTTTTCCTTCTTTTTTCGGTCAAATCTCGTTAAATGAGGAGAATGAAGGAAAAAAAGAGGAAAAAATTGAAGTTTCGCTAAAATTATTCGTTTTTCTTGCTTTTTTCGGTCAAATCTCGATAAATCAAGGAAAATTAAGGGAAAAAAAGAGGAAAAAAATTGAAATTTCGCTAAAATTATTCGTTTTTCTTGCTTTTTTCGGTCAAATCTCGATAAAATGAGGGAAATTAAGGGAAAAGAAGAGGAAAAAATTGAAATTTCGCTAAAATTGTTCGTTTTTCTTGCTTTTTTCGGTCAAATCTCGATAAAATAAGGAAAATTAAGGGAAAAAAGAGGATAAAAATTGATATTTCGCTAAAATTATTCGTTTTTCTTGCTTTTTTCGGTCAAATCTCGATAAAATAAGGAAAATTAAGGGAAAAAAAGAGGAAAAAAATTGAAATTTCGCTAAAATTATTCGTTTTTCTTGCTTTTTTCGGTCAAATCTCGATAAAATAAGGAAAATTAAGGGAAAAGAAGAGGAAAAAATTGAAATTTCGCTAAAATTATTCGTTTTTCTTGATTTTTTCGGTCAAATCTCGATAAAATAAGGAAAATTAAGGGAAAAAAGAGGATAAAAATTGTAATTTCGCTAAAATTATTCGTTTTTCTTGCTTTTTTTGGTCAAATCACGATAAACTAAGGAAAATTAAGGGAAAAAAAGAGGAAAAAAATTGAAATTTCGCTAAAATTATTCGTTTTTCTTGCTTTTTTCGGTCAAATCTCGATAAAATAAGGAAAATTAAGGGAAAAAAAATGAAAAAAATTGAAATTTCGCTAAAATTAATCGTTTTTCTTGCTTTTTTCGGTCAAATCTCGATAAAATAAGGAAAATTAAGGGAAAAAAAGAGGAAAAAAATTGAAATTTCGCTAAAATTATTCGTTTTTCTTCCTTTTTTCGGTCAAATCTCGATAAAATAAGGAAAATTAATGGAAAAAAATTGTTATTTCGATAAAATTATTCGTTTTTCTTGCTTTTTGCGGTCAAATGTCGATAAAATAAGGAAAATTAAGGGAAAAGAAGAGGATAGAAATTGAAATTTCGATAAAATTATTCGTTTTTCTTGCTTTTTTCGGTCAAATCTCGATAAATCAAGGAAAATTAAGGGAAAAAAAGAGGAAAAAAATTGAAATTTAGCTGAAATTATTCGTTTCACTTGCTTTTTTCGGCCGAATCTCGATAAAATAAGGAAAATTAAGGGAAAAAAAGAGGAAAAAAATTAAATTTTCGCTAAAATTATTCGTTTTTCTTGCTTTTTTCGGTCAAATCTCGATAAAATAAGGAAAATTAAGGGAAAAAAAGAGGAAAAAAATTGAAATTTCGCTAAAGTTATTCGTTTTTCTTGCTTTTTTCGGTCAAATCTCGATAAAATAAGGAAAATTAAGGGAAAAAAAGAGGATAAAAATTAATATTTCGCTAAAATTATTCGTTTTTCTTGCTTTTTTCGGTCAAATCTCGATAAAATAAGGAAAATCAAGGGAAAAAAGATGATAAAAATTGAAATTTCGATAAAATTATTCGTTTTTCTTGCTTTTTTCGGTCAAATCTCGATAAAATAAGGAAAATCAAGGGAAAAAAGATGATAAAAATTGATATTTCGCTAAAATTATTATTTTTTCTTGCTTTTTTCGGTCAAATCTCGATAAAATAAGGAAAATTAAGGGAAAAAAAGAAGAAAAAAATTGAAATATCGCTATAATTATTCGTTTTCCTTGCTTTTTTTCGTTTAAATCTCGATTAATTAAGGGAAAAAAAGAGGATAAAAATTGAAATTTCGCTAAAATTATTCATTTTTCTTGCTTTTTTTCGGTCAAATTTCAATAAACTAAAGAAAATTAAGGGAAAAAAAGAGGAAAAAAATTGAAATTTCGCTAAAATTATTCGTTTTTCTTGCTTTTTTTCGGTCAAATCTCGATAAAATAAGGAAAATTAAGTGAAAAAAAGGGGAAAAAAATTGAAATTTTGCTAAAATTATTCGTTTTTTCTTGCTTTTTTCGGTCAAATCTCGATAAAATAAGGAAAATTAAGGGATAAAAATTGTTATTTCGATAAAATTATTCGTTTTTCTTGCTTTTTACGATCAAATCTCGTTAAATGAGAAGAATGAAGGAAAAAAAAAAGGAAAAAAAAATGAAATTTCGCTAAAATTATTCGTTTTTCTTGCATTTTTTCGGTCAAATCTCGATAAAATAAGGAAAATAAAGGGAAAAAAAGATGAAAAAAAATTAAAATTTCGCTAAAATTATTCGTTTTTCTTGCTTTTTTTCGGTCAAATCTCGATAAAATAAGGAAAATTAAGGTAAATAAAGAAGAAAAAAATTGAAATTTATTATATTATCAATAATTATTCGTTTTTCTTGCTTTTTTTCGGTCAAATCTCGATAAAATAAGGAAAATTAAGGGAAAAAAAGTGGAAAAAAATTGAAATTTCGCTGAAATTATTCGTTTTTTCTTGCTTTTTTCGGACAAATCTCGATAAAATAAGGAAAATTAAGGGAAAAGAAGAGGATAGAAATTGAAATTTCGATAAAATTATTCGTTTTTCTTGCTTTTTTCGGTCAAATCTCGATAAAATAAGGAAAATTAATGGAAAAAATGAGGATAAAAATTGATATTTCGCTAAAATTATTCGTTTTTCTTGCTTTTATCGGTCAAATCTCGATAAAATAAGGAAATTAAGGGCAAAAAAGTGGAAAAAAATTGAAATTTCGCTAAAATTATTCGTTTTTCTTGCTTTTTTTCGGTCAAATCTCGATAAAATAAGGAAAATTAAGGGAAAAGAAGAGGATAGAAATTGAAATTTCGATAAAATTATTCGTTTTTCTTGCTTTTTTCGGTCAAATCTCGATAAAATAAGGAAAATTAATGGAAAAAATGAGGATAAAAATTGATATTTCGCTAAAATTATTCGTTTTTCTTGCTTTTATCGGTCAAATCTCGATAAAATAAGGAAATTAAGGGCAAAAAAGTGGAAAAAAATTGAAATTTCGCTAAAATTATTCGTTTTTCTTGCTTTTTTCGGTCAAATCTCGATAAAATAAGGAAAATTAAGGGAAAAGAAGAGGATAGAAATTGAAATTTCGATAAAATTATTCGTTTTTCTTGCTTTTTTTCGGTCAAATCTCGATAAAATAAGGAAAATTAAGGGAAAAAAAGAGGAAAAAAATTGAAATTTCGCTAAAATTATTCGTTTTTCTTGCTTTTTTTCGGTCAAATCTCGATAAAATAAGGAAAATTAATGGAAAAAAAGAGGAAAAAAATTGAAATTTCGCTAAAGTTATTCGTTTTTCTTGCTTTTTTCGGTCAAATCTCGATAAAATAAGGAAAATTAAGGGAAAAGAATAGGATAGAAATTGAAATTTCGATAAAATTATTCGTTTTTCTTGCTTTTTTTCGGTCAAATCTCGATAAAATAAGGAAAATTAATTGAAAAAAAGAGGATAAAAATTGTTATTTCCATAAAATTTTTCGTTTTTCTTGCTTTTTTTTCGGTCAAATCTCGTTAAATGAGGAGAATGAAGGAAAAAAAAAAGGAAAAAAAATGAAATTTCGCTAAAATTATTCGTTTTTCTTGCATTTTTCGGTCAAATCTCGATAAAATAAGGAAAATAAAGGGAAAAAAAGATGAAAAAAATTAAAATTTCGCTAAAATTATTCGTTTTTCTTGCTTTTTTCGGTCAAATCTCGATAAAATAAGGAAAATTAAGGTAAATAAAGAAGAAAAAAATTGAAATTTATTATATTATCAATAATTATTCGTTTTTTCTTGCTTTTTTCGGTCAAATCTCGATAAAATAAGGAAAATTAAGGGAAAAAAAGTGGAAAAAAATTGAAATTTCGCTGAAATTATTCGTTTTTCTTGCTTTTTTTCGGACAAATCTCGATAAAATAAGGAAAATTAAGGGAAAAGAAGAGGATAGAAATTGAAATTTCGATAAAATTATTCGTTTTTCTTGCTTTTTTTCGGTCAAATCTCGATAAAATAAGGAAAATTAATGGAAAAAATGAGGATAAAAATTGATATTTCGCTAAAATTATTCGTTTTTCTTGCTTTTATCGGTCAAATCTCGATAAAATAAGGAAATTAAGGGCAAAAAAGTGGAAAAAAAATTGAAATTTCGCTAAAATTATTCGTTTTTCTTGCTTTTTTTTCGGTCAAATCTCGATAAAATAAGGAAAATTAAGGGAAAAGAAGAGGATAGAAATTGAAATTTCGATAAAATTATTCGTTTTTTCTTGCTTTTTTTCGGTCAAATCTCGATAAAATAAGGAAAATTAATGGAAAAAATGAGGATAAAAATTGATATTTCGCTAAAATTATTCGTTTTTCCTTGCTTTTATCGGTCAAATCTCGATAAAATAAGGAAATTAAGGGCAAAAAAGTGGAAAAAAATTGAAATTTCGCTAAAATTATTCGTTTTTCTTGCTTTTTTTCGGTCAAATCTCGATAAAATAAGGAAAATTAAGGGAAAAGAAGAGGATAGAAATTGAAATTTCGATAAAATTATTCGTTTTTCTTGCTTTTTTTCGGTCAAATCTCGATAAAATAAGGAAAATTAAGGGAAAAAAAGAGGAAAAAAATTGAAATTTCGCTAAAATTATTCGTTTTTCTTGCTTTTTTTCGGTCAAATCTCGATAAAATAAGGAAAATTAATGGAAAAAAAGAGGAAAAAAATTGAAATTTCGCTAAACTTTTTTCGGTCAAATCTCGATAAAATAAGGAAAATTAAGGGAAAAGAATAGGATAGAAATTGAAATTTCGATAAAATTATTCGTTTTTCTTGCTTTTTTCGGTCAAATCTCGATAAAATAAGGAAAATTAATTGAAAAAAAGAGGATAAAAATTGTTATTTCCATAAAATTTTTCGTTTTTCTTGCTTTTTTCGGTCAAATCTCGTTAAATGAGGAGAATGAAGGAAAAAAAAAGGAAAAAAATTGAAATTTCGCTAAAATTATTCGTTTTTCTTGCTTTTTTCGGTCAAATCTCGATAAAATAAGGAAAATTAATGGAAAAAAAGAGGAAAAAAATTGAAATTTCGCTAAAATTATTCGTTTTTCTTGCTTTTTTCGGTCAAATCTCGATAAAATAAGGAAAATTAAGGGAAAAAAAGATGAAAAAAATTGAAATTTCGCTAAAATTATTCGTTTTTCTTGCTTTTTTCGGTCAAATCTCGATAAAATAAGGAAAATTAAGGGAAAAAAAGTGGAAAAAAATTGAAATTTCGCTAAAATTATTCGTTTTTCTTGCTTTTTTCGGTCAAATCTAGATAAAATAAGGAAAATTAAGGGAATAGAAGAGGATAGAAATTGAAATTTCGATAAAATTATTCGTTTTTCTTGCTTTTTTCGGTCAAATCTCGATAAAATAAGGAAAATTAAGGGAAAAGAAGAGGATAGAAATTGAAATTTCGATAAAATTATTCGTTTTTCTTGCTTTTTTCGGTCAAATCTCGATAAAATAAGGAAAATTAATGGAAAAAAAGAGGATAAAATTGATATTTCGCTAAAATTATTCGTTTTTCCTGCTTTTATCGGTCAAATCTCGATAAAATAAGGAAATTAAGGGCAAAAAAGTGGAAAGAAATTGAAATTTCGCTAATATTATTCATTTTTCTTGCTTTTTGCGGTCAAATCTCGATAAAATAAGGAAAATTAAGGGAAAAGAAGAGGATAGAAATTGAAATTTCGATAAAATTATTCGTTTTTCTTGCTTTTTTCGGTCAAATCTCGATAAAATAAGGAAAATTAAGGGAAAAAAAGAGGAAAAAAATTGAAATTTAGCTGAAATTATTCGTTTCACTTGCTTTTTTCGGCCGAATCTCGATAAAATAAGGAAAATTAAGGGAAAAAAAGAGGAAAAAAATTAAATTTTCGCTAAAATTATTCGTTTTTCTTGCTTTTTTCGGTCAAATCTCGATAAAATAAGGAAAATTAAGGGAAAAAAAGAGGAAAAAAATTGAAATTTCGCTAAAGTTATTCGTTTTTCTTGCTTTTTTCGGTCAAATCTCGATAAAATAAGGAAAATTAAGGGAAAAAAAGAGGATAAAAATCAATATTTCGCTAAAATTATTCGTTTTTCTTGCTTTTTTCGGTCAAATCTCGATAAAATAAGGAAAATTAAGGGATAAAAATTGAAATTTCGATAAAATTATTCGTTTTTCTTGCTTTTTTCGGTCAAATCTCGATAAAATAAAGAAAATTAAGGGAAAAAAAGAGTAAAAAAATTGAAATTTCGTTAAAATTATTCGTTTTACTTGCTTTTTTCGGCCAAATCTCGATAAAATAAGGAAAATTAAGGGAAAAAAAGAGGAAAAAAAATGTAAATTTCGCTAAAATTATTCGTCTTTCTTGCTATTTTCGGTCAAATCTCGATTAAATTAAGGAAAATTAAGAGAAAAAAGAGGAAAAAAATTGAAATTTCGCTAAAGTTATTCGTTTTTCTTGCTTTTCTCGGTCCAATCTCGAAAAATAAGGAAAATTAAGGGAAAAGAAGAGGATAAAAATTGATATTTCGCTAAAATTATTCGTTTTTCTTGCTTTTACTGGTCAAATCTCGATAATATAAGGAAAATTAAGGGAAAAAAACAGGAAAAAAATTGAAATTTCGCTAAAATTATTCGTTTTTCTTGCTTTTTTCGGTCAAATCTCGATAAAATAAGGAAAATTAAGGGAAAAAAAGAAGAAAAAAATTGAAATTTATTATATTATCTATAATTATTCGTTTTTCTTGCTTTTTTCGGTCAAATCTCGATAAAATAAGGAAAATTAAGGGAAAAAAAGTGGAAAAAAATTGAAATTTCGCTAAAATTATTCGTTTTTCTTGCTTTTTTCGGTCAAATCTCGATAAAATAAGGAAAATTAAGGGAATAGAAGAGGATAGAAATTGAAATTTCGATAAAATTATTGGTTTTTTTGCTTTTTTCGGTCAAATCTCGATGAAATAAGGAAAATTAATGGAAAAAAAGAGGATAAAAATTGATATTTCGCTAAAATTATTCGTTTTTCTTGCTTTTATCGGTCAAATCTCGATAAAATAAGGAAATTAAGGGCAAAAAAGTGGAAAGAAATTGAAATTTCACTAATATTATTCGTTTTTCTTGCTTTTTGCGGTCAAATCTCGATAAAATAAGGAAAATTAAGGGAAAAGAAGAGGATAGAAATTGAAATTTCGATAAAATTATTCGTTTTTCTTGCATTTTTTCGGTCAAATCTCGATAAAATAAGGAAAATCAAGGGAAAAAAGATGATAAAAATTGATATTTCGCTAAAATTATTCGTTTTTCTTGCTTTTTTCGGTCAAATCTTGATAAAATAAGGAAAATTAAGGGAAAAAAAGAAGAAAAAAATTGAAATATCGCTATAATTATTCGTTTTCTTGCTTTTTTCGTTTAAATCTCGATTAATTAAGGGAAAAAAAGAGGATAAAAATTGAAATTTCGCTAAAATTATTCATTTTTCTTGCTTTTTTCGGTCAAATTTCAATAAACTAAAGAAAATTAAGGGAAAAAAAGAGGAAAAAAATTGAAATTTCGCTAAAATTATTCGTTTTTCTTGCTTTTTGCGGTCAAATCTCGATTATATAAGGAAAATCAAGGGAAAAAAGATGATAAAAATTGAAATTTCGATAAAAGTATTCGTTTTTCTTGCTTTTTTCGGTCAAATCTTGATAAAATAAGGAAAATTAGCGAAAAAAAGTGGAAAATAATTGAAATTTTGCTAAAATTATTCGTTTTTCTTGCTTTCTTCGGTCAAATCTCGATAAAATAAGGAAAATTAAGGGATAAAAATTGAAATTTCGATAAAATTATTCGTTTTTCTTGCTTTTTTCGGTCAAATCTCGATAAAATAAAGAAAATTAAGGGAAAAAAAGAGTAAAAAAATTGAAATTTCGTTAAAATTATTCGTTTTTCTTGGTTTTTTCGGTCAAATCTCGATAAAATAAGGAAAATTAAGGGAAAAAAAGAGGATAAAAATTGAAATTTCGCTAAAATTATTCGTTTTTCTTGCTTTTTTCGGTCTAATCTCGATAAATTAAGGAAAATTAATGGAAAAAAAGAGGAAAAAAATCGAAATTTCGCTAAAATTTTTCGTTTTTCTTGCTTTTTTCGGTCAAATCTCGATAAAATAAGGAAAATTAAGGAAAAAAAGAGGATAAAAATTGATATTTCGCTAAAAATATTCGTTTTTCTTGCTTTTCTCGGTCAAATATCGATAAAATAAGGAAAATTAAGGGAAAAAAAGAGGAAAAAAATTGAAATTTCGCTAAAATTATTCGTTTTTCTTGGTTTTTTCGGTCGAATCTCGATATAATAAGGAAAATTAAGGGAAAAAAAGAGGATAAAAATTGAAATTTCGCTAAAATTATTCGTTTTTCTTGCTTTTTTCGGTCAAATCTCGATAAATTAAGGAAAATTAAGGGAAAAAAAGAGGATAAAAATTGATATTTCGCTAAAATTATTCGTTTTTCTTGCTTTTTTCGGTCAAATCTCGATAAAATAAGGAAAATCAAGGGAAAAAAGATGATAAAAATTGATATTTCGCTAAAATTATTCGTTTTTCTTGCTTTTACTGGTCAAATCTCGATAATATAAGGAAAATTAAGGGAAAAAACGAGGATAAAAATTGATATTTCGCTAAAATTATTCGTTTTTCTTGCTTTTTTCGGTCAAATCTCGATTAAATAAGGAAAATCAAGGGAAAAAAGATGATAAAAATTGATATTTCGCTAAAATTATTCGTTTTTCTTGCTTTTTTCGGTCAAATCTCGATAAAATAAGGAAAATTAAGGGAAAAAATCTGATGTGGCCAGCACATGACTTTCTCCATATATAAGATGTAAATTTTTATCTACGACAGTAATTTCGAACTCTATATTCAATCTAAACTTGGAAGATGAGTGATTAATTTATATATTATTATCTTTTACGTCACATACATTATAAATAATGTTTTTCGGGACATGCTCGATGAAAAAAGATGAATTTGGCCTTTCGCCCATAGAGCCCAGAGCGCCCACAAAGTACATAATCAGCAACTTCCGGTTTATCAGTATTTCCTGAATAACTCCTAAACAATCAGTGATACAAAAATATGGTTCATAAAAAAGTTATAGTAAATTACATTTTCTAAAACATTTATTCATAATAGTATATATCTAAATATCATATTTATGGAGATATTTTGAAAACCGGAAATAAGCTTTGAAGAATGAAGCTCAACTTCCGGTTGACCGATATACTCCAAAAACTAATCAACTCTAACGACTGTAATAAAAAAACAATATATGAAATTTGGTGTTGATCCAACAATTAGTTTTCATGTTAGAGCGCCCACAAAGTACATAATCATCTTCTTCCAGTTTATCAGTATTTCATGAATAACTCCTAATCAACCGGTGATACAAAAATATATTAAATACAAAAGTTATAGTAGATAACATTATCTAAAACTTTTATAAGTGATACAATATACGTATATATCATATTTATGGAGATATTTTTAAAACCGGAAATGAGCTTTGATGAATAAAGCTCGACTTCCGGTTGACCGATTTACTCCAAAAACTAATCAACTCTGACAGCACACACACCACTACTATACATGAAGTTTGGTATTGATACGACTAATAGTATTCACGTTAGAGCGCCCACTATCACACACACACATACACCCACACACACACACACACACACACACACACACACACACACATACACACAGACATCATTCCGAAAATGGTCAAAACGTGTTCTAGGGACACCAAAACATGTATTTCCGTTGAAATCTCGAAGTCGATTTTTTTCATGAAAACAATACTTTCTCTATACTTCGTATATGGAGAAAGTAAAAAAGAAGAATAAATTTAAATTTCGTTATAATTAATCGTTTTCCTGCTTTTTTCGGTTATATCTCGATAAAATAAGGAAAATTAAGGGAAAAAAGAGGATAAAAATTGATATTTCGCTAAAATTATT
Source organism: Sympetrum striolatum (assembly GCA_947579665.1). NCBI lineage: Eukaryota > Metazoa > Arthropoda > Insecta > Odonata > Libellulidae > Sympetrum > Sympetrum striolatum. The sequence continues at coordinate 47,884 of CANPUZ010000234.1, forward strand.
TGTTTTTTTTGCTTTTTTCGGTCAAATCTCGATAAAATAAGGAAAATTAAGGGAAAAAACTGGAAAAAAATTGAAATTTCGCTAAAATTATTCGTTTTTCTTGCTTTTTTCGGTCAAATCTCGATAAAATAAGGAAAATGAAGGGAAAAAAAGAGGATAAAAATTGAAATTTCGATAAAATTATTCGTTTTTCTTGCTTTTTACGGTCAAATCTCGATAAAATAAGGAAAATTAAGGGAAAAAAAGAGGAAAAAAATTGAAATTTCGCTAAAATTATTCGTTTTTCTTGCTTTTTTCGGTCAAATCTCGATAAAATAAGGAAAATTAAGGGAAAAAAAGAGGAAAAAAATTGAAATTTCGCTAAAGTTATTCGTTTTTCTTGCTTTTTTCGGTCAAATCTCGATAAAATAAGGAAAATTAAGGGAAAAAAAGAGGATAAAAATTGATATTTCGCTAAAATTATTCGTTTTACTTGCTTTTTTCGGTCAAATCTCAATAAAATAAGGAAAATCAAGGGAAAAAAGATGATAAAAATTGAAATTTCGATAAAATTATTCGTTTTTCTTGCTTTTTTCGGTCAAATCTCGATAAAATAAGGAAAATTAAGGGAAAAAAGAAGAAAAAAATTGAAATTTCGCTATAATTATTCGTTTTCTTGCTTTTTTCGGTTAAATCTCGATTAATTAAGGGAAAAAAAGAGGATAAAAATTGAAATTTCGCTAAAATTATTCGTTTTTCTTGCTTTTTTCGGTCAAATCTCGATAAACTAAGGAAAATTAAGGGAAAAAAAGAGGAAAAAAATTGAAATTTCGCTAAAATTATTCGTTTTTCTTGCTTTTTTCGGTCAAATCTCGATTAAATAAGGAAAATCAAGGGAAAAAAGATGATAAAAATTGAAATTTCGATAAAATTATTCGTTTTTCTTGTTTTTTTCGGTCAAATCTCGGTAAAATAATGAAAATCAAGGGAAAAAAGATGATAAAAATTGATATTTCGCTAAAATTGTTCGTTTTTCTTGCTTTTTTCGGTCAAATCTCGATTAAATAAGGAAAATTTAGGGAAAAAAAGAGGAAAGAAATTTAAATTTCGCTAAAATTATTCGTTTTTCTTGCTTTTTTCGGTCAAATCTCGATAAACTAAGGAAAATTAAGGGAAAAAAAGATGATAAAAATTGATATTTCGCTAAAATGTTTCGTTTTTCTTGCTTTTATTGGTCAAATCTCGATAAAATAAGAAAAATCAAAGGAAAAAAGATGATAAAAATTGATATTTCGCTAAAATTATTCGTTTTTCTTGCTTTTTTCGGTCAAATCTCGATAAAATAAGGAAAATTAAGGGAAAAAAAGAAGAAAAAAATTAAAATTTCGCTATAATTATTCGTTTTCTTGCTTTTTTCGGTTAAATCTCGATTAATTAAGGGAAAAAAAGAGGATAAAAATTGAAATTTCGCTAAAATTATTCGTTTTTCTTGCTTTTTGTGGTCAAATCTCGATAATATAAGGAAAATTAATGGAAAAAAAGTGGATGAAAATTGTTATTTCGATGAAATTATTCGTTTTTCTTTCTTTTTTCGGTCAAATCTCGTTAAATGAGGAGAATGAAGGAAAAAAAAAGGAAAAAATTTGAAATTTCGATAAAATTATTCGTTTTTCTTGTTTTTTTCGGTCAAATCTCGGTAAAATAATGAAAATCAAGGGAAAAAAGATGATAAAAATTGATATTTCGCTAAAATTGTTCGTTTTTCTTGCTTTTTTCGGTCAAATCTCGATTAAATAAGGAAAATTTAGGGAAAAAAAGAGGAAAGAAATTTAAATTTCGCTAAAATTATTCGTTTTTCTTGCTTTTTTCGGTCAAATCTCGATAAAATAAGGAAAATTAAGGGAAAAAAAGAAGAAAAAAATTAAAATTTCGCTAAAATTATTCGTTTTTCTTCCTTTTTTCGGTCAAATCTCGATAAAATAAGGAAAATTAATGGAAAAAAATTGTTATTTCGATAAAATTATTCTTTTTTCCTTCTTTTTTCGGTCAAATCTCGTTAAATGAGGAGAATGAAGGAAAAAAAGAGGAAAAAATTGAAGTTTCGCTAAAATTATTCGTTTTTCTTGCTTTTTTCGGTCAAATCTCGATAAATCAAGGAAAATTAAGGGAAAAAAAATAGGAAAAAAATTGAAATTTCGCTAAAATTATTCGTTTTTCTTGCTTTTTTCGGTCAAATCTCGATAAAATAAGGGAAATTAAGGGAAAAGAAGAGGAAAAAATTGAAATTTCGCTAAAATTGTTCGTTTTTCTTGCTTTTTTCGGTCAAATCTCGATAAAATAAGGAAAATTAAGGGAAAAAAGAGGATAAAAATTGAAATTTCGCTAAAATTATTCGTTTTTCTTGCTTTTTTTGGTCAAATCACGATAAACTAAGGAAAATTAAGGGAAAAAAAGAGGAAAAAAATTGAAATTTCGCTAAAATTATTCGTTTTTCTTGCTTTTTTCGGTCAAATCTCGATAAAATAAGGAAAATTAAGGGAAAAAAAATGAAAAAAATTTAAATTTCGGTAAAATTAATCGTTTTTCTTGCTTTTTTCGGTCAAATCTCGATAAAATAAGGAATATTAGGGGAAAAAAAGAGGAAAAAAATTGAAATTTCGCTAAAATTATTCATTTTTCTTGCTTTTTTCGGTCAAATCTCGATAAAAGAAGGAAAATTAAGGGAAAGAAAGAGGAAAATTATTGAAATTTCGCTAAAATTATTCGTTTTTCTTGCTTTTTGCGGTCAAATCTCGATAAAGTAAGTAAAATTAAGGGAAAAAAAGAGGAAAAAAATTGAAATTTCGCTAAAAATATTCGTTTTTCTTCCTTTTTTCGGTCAAATCTCGATAAAATAAGGAAAATTAATGGAAAAAAATTGTTATTTCGATAAAATTATTCTTTTTTCCTTCTTTTTTCGGTCAAATCTCGTTAAATGAGGAGAATGAAGGAAAAAAAGAGGAAAAAAATTGAAATTTCGCTAAAATTATTCGTTTTTCTTGCTTTTTTCGGTCAAATCTCGATAAAATAAGGAAAATTAAGGGAAAAGAAGAGGATAGAAATTGAAATTTCGATAAAATTATTCGTTTTTCTTGCTTTTTTCGGTCAAATCTCGATAAAATAAGGAAAATTAATGGAAAAAAAGAGGATAAAAACTGTTATTTCCATAAAATTATTCGTTTTTCTTGCTTTTTTCGGTCAAATCTCGTTAAATGAGGAGAATGAAGGAAAAAAAAAGGAAAAAAATTGAAATTTCGCTAAAATTATTCTTTTTTCTTCCTTTTTTTGGTCTTATCTCGATAAAATAAGGAAAATTAAGGGAAAAAAAGAGGAAAAAAATTGAAATTTCGCTAAAATTATTCGTTTCACTTGCTTTTTTCGGCCTAATCTCGATAAAATAAGGAAAATTAAGGGAAAAAAAGAGGAAAAAAATTGAAATTTCGCTAAAATTATTCGTTTTTCTTGCTTTTTTCGGTCAAATCTCGATAAAATAAGGAAAATTAAGGGAAAAAAGAGGATAAAAATTGATATTTCGATAAAATTATTCGTTTTTCTTGCTTTTTTCGGTCAAATCTCGTTAAATGAGGAGAATGAAGGAAAAAAAAGGAAAAAAATTGGAATTTCGCTAAAATTATTCGTTTTTCTTGCTTTTTTCGGACAAATCTCGATAAAACAAGGAAAATTAAGGGTAAAAAAGAGGAAAAAATTTAAATTTCGGTAAAATTATTCGTTTTTCTTGCTTTTTTCGGTCTTATCTCGATAAAATAAGGAAAATTTAGGGAAAAAAGAGGATAAAAATTGATATTTCGCTAAAAGTATTTTTTTTTTTTGCTTTTATCGGTCAAATCTCGATAAAATAAGGAAAATTAAGGGAAAAAAAGAGGAAAAAATTGAAATTTCGCTAAAATTATTCGTTTTTCTTGCTGTTTTCGGTCAAATCTCGATAAAATAAGGAAAATTAAGGGAAAAGAAGAGGAAAAAATTGAAATTTCGCTAAAATTATTCGTTTTTCTTGCTTTTTTCGGTCAAATCTCGATAAAATAAGGAAAATTAAGGGAAAAAAGAGGATAAAAATTGAAATTTCGCTAAAATTATTCGTTTTTCTTGCTTTTTTCGGTAAAATCACGATAAACTAAGAAAAATTAAGGGAAAAAAAGAGGAAAAAAATTGAAATTTCGCTAAAATTATTCGTTTTTCTTGCTTTTTTCGGTCAAATCTCGATAAAATAAGGAAATTTAAGGGAAAAAAGATGAAAAAAATAGAAATTTCGCTAAAATTATTCGTTTTTCTTAATTTTTTCGGTCAAATCTCGATAAAATAAGGGAATAAAAGAGGAAAAAAATTGAAATTTCGCTAAAATTATTCGTTTTTCTTGCTTTTTTCGGTCAAATATCGATAAAATAAGGAAAAGGAAGGGAAAAAAAGATGAAAAAAATTGAAATTTCGCTAAAATTATTCTTTTTTCTTGCTTTTTTCGGTAAAATCTCGATAAAATAAGGAAAATTAAGGGAAAAAAAGAAGAAAAAAATTATAATATATTATATTATCTATAATTATTCGTATTTCTTGCTTTTTTCGGTCAAATCTCGATAAAATAAGTAAACTTAAGGGAAAAAAAAAGGAAAACAATCGAAATTTCGCTAAAATTCTTCGTTTTTCTTGCTTTTTGCGGTCAAATCTCGATAAAGTAAGGAAAATTATGGGAAAAAAAGAGGAAAAAAATTGAAATTTCGCTAACATTATTCGTTTTTCTTGCTTTTTTCGGTCAAATCTCGATAAAATAAGGAAAATCAAGGGAAAAAAGATGATAAAAATTGATATTTCGCTAAAATTATTCGTTTTTCTTGCTTTTTTCGGTCAAATATCGATAAAATAAGGAAAATAAAGGGAAAAAAAAGGAAAAAATTGAAATTTCGCTGAAATTATTCGTTTTTCTTGGTTTTTTCGGTCAAATCTCGATAAAATAAGGAAAATTAAGGGGAAAAAAGTGGAAAAAAATTGAAATTTCGCTAAAATTATTCGTTTTTCTTGCTTTTTTCGGTCAAATCTCGATAAAATAAGGAAAAGGAAGGGAAAAAAAGATGAAAAAAATTGAAATTTCGCTAAAATTATTCTTTTTTCTTGCTTTTTTCGGTAAAATCTCGATAAAATAAGGAAAATTGAGGGAAAAAAAGAAGAAAAAAATTGAAATTTCGCTAAAATTATTCGTTTTTCTTGCTTTTTGCGGTCAAATCTCGGAAAATAAGTAAAATTAAGGGAAAAAAAAGGAAAACAATTGAAATTTCGCTAAAATTATTCGTTTTTCTTGCTTTTTGCGGTCAAATCTCGATAAAGTAAGGAAAATTATGGGAAAAAAAGAGGAAAAAAATTGAAATTTCGCTAAAATTATTCGTTTTTCTTCCTTTTTTCGGTCAAATCTCGATAAAATAAGGAAAATTAATGGAAAAAAATTGTTATTTCGATAAAATTATTCGTTTTTCTTGCTTTTTTTGGTCAAATTTCGTTAAAATAAGGAAAATTAAGGGAAAAGAAGAGGATAGAAATTGAAATTTTGATAAAATTATTCGTTTTTCTTACTTTTTTGGGTCAAATATCGATAAAATAAGGAAAATTAAGGGGGAAAAAGGGGAAAAAAATTGAAATTTCGCTAAAATTATTCGTTTTTTTAGCTTTTTTCGGTCATATCTCGATAAAATAAGGAAAATTAAGGGAAAAAAATTGAAATTTCGCTAAAGTTATTCGTTTTTCTTGCTTTTTTCGGTCAAATATCGATAAAATAAGGAAAATTAAGGGAAAAAAAGAGGATAAAAATTGATATTTCGCTAAAATTATTCGTTTTTCTTGCTTTTTTCGGTCAAATCTCGATAAAATAAGGAAAATCAAGGGAAAAAAGATGATAAAAATTGAAATTTCGCTAAAATTATTAGTTTTTCTTGCTTTTTTCGGTCAAATATCGATAAAATAAGGAAAATTAAGGGAAAAAAAGAGGAAAAAAATTGAAATTTCGCTAAAATTATTCGTTTTTCTTGCTTTTTTCGGTCAAATCTCGATAAAATAAGGAAAATTAAGGGAAAAAAAGAGGAAAAAAATTGAAATTTCGCTAAAATTATTCGTTTTTCTTGCTTTTTTCGGTAAAATCTCGATAAAATAAGGAAAATTAAGGGAAAAAAAGAAGAAAAAAATTGAAATATATTATATTATCTATAATTATTCGTTTTTCTTGCTTTTTTCGGTGAAATCTCGATAAAATAAGTAAAATTAAGGGAAAAAAAAACGAAAACAATTCAAATTTCGCTAAAATTATTCGTTTTTCTTGCTTTTTGCTGTCAAATCTCGATAAAGTAAGGAAAATTATGGGAAAAAAAGAGGAAAAAAATTGAAATTTCGCTAAAATTATTCGTTTTTCTTCCTTTTTTCGGTCAAACTCGATATTATAAGAAAAATTAATGGAAAAAAATTGTTATTTCGATAAATTTATTCGTTTTTCTTGCTTTTTTCGGTCAAATCTCGTTAAATGAGGAGAATGAAGGAAAAAAAGAGGAAAAAAATTGAAATTTCGCTAAAATTATTCGTTTTTCTTGCTTTTTTCGGTCAAATCTCGATAAAACAAGGAAAATTAAGGGAAAAAAAGAGGAAAAAAATTCAAATTTCGCTAAAATTATTTGTTTATCTTACTTTTTTCTGACAAATCTCGATAAAATAAGGAAAATTAAGGGAAAAAAAGAGGAAAAAAATTGAAATTTATTATATTATCTATAATTATTCGTTTTTCTTGTTTTTTTCGGTCAAATCTCGATAAAGTAAGGAAAATTAAGGGAAAAAAAGAGGAAAAAAATTGAAATTTCGCTAAAATTATTCGTTTTTCTTCCTTTTTTCGGTCAAATCTCGATAATATAAGGAAAATTAATGGAAAAAAAGAGGATAAAAATTGTTATTTCGATAAAATTATTCGTTTTTCTTGCTTTTTTCGGTCAAATCTCGTTAAATGAGGAGAATGAAGGAAAAAAAGAGGAAAAAAATTGAAATTTCGCTAAAATTATTCGTTTTTCTTGCTTTTTTCAGACAAATCTCGATAAAACAAGGAAAATTAAGGGAAAAAAAGAGGAAAAAAATTTAAATTTCGCAAAAATTATTCGTTTTTCTTGCTTTTTTCGGTCAAATCTCGATAAAATAAGGTAAATTAAGGGAAAAAAGAGGATAAAAATTGATATATCGCTAAAATTATTCGTTTTTCTTGCTTTTTTCGGTCAAATCTCGATAAAATAAGGAAAAATAAGGGGAAAAAAGTGGAAGAAAATGGAAATTTCGCAAAAATTATTCGTTTTTCTTGCTTTTTTCGGTCAAATCTCGATAAAATAAGGGAAAAGAAGAGGATAGAAATTGATATTTCGGTAAAATTATTCGTTTTTCTTGCTTTTTTCGGTCAAATCTCGAAAAAATAAGGAAAATTAAGGGAAAAAAAGATGAAAAAAATTTAAATTTCGCAAAAATTATTCGTTTTTCTTGCTTTTTTCGGTCAAATCTCGATAAAATAAGGGAAAAAAGAGGATAAAAATTGATATTTCGCTAAAATTATTCGTTTTTCTTCCTTTTTTCGGTCAAATCTCGATAAAATAAGGAAAATTAATGGAAAAAAAGAGGATAAAAATCGATATTTCGATAAAATTATTCGTTTTTCTTGCTTTTTTCCGTCAAATCTCGTTAAATGAGGAGAATGAAGGAAAAAAAAAGAAAGGAATTGAAATTTCGCTAAAATTATTTGTTTTTCTTGCTTTTTCCGGACAAATCTCGATAAAATAAGGAAAATTAAGGGAAAAAAAGAGGAAAAAAATTTAAATTTCGCTAAAATTATTCGTTTTTCTTGCTTTTTTCGGTCAAATCTCGATAAAATAAGGAAATTTAAGGGAAAAATGAGGATAAAAATTGATATTTTGCTAAAATTATTCGTTTTTCTTGTTTTTTTCGGTCAAATCTCGATAAAATAAGGAAAATTAAGGGAAAAAAAGTGGAAAAAAATTGAAATTTCGCTAAAATTATTCGTTTTTCTTGCTTTTTTGGTCACATCTCGATAAAATAAGGAAAATTAAGGGAAAAGAAGAGGATAGAAATTGAAATTTCGATAAAATTTTTCGTTTTTCTTGCTTTTTTCGGTCAAATCTCGATAAAATAAGGAAAATTAAGGGGAAAAAAGAGGAAAAAAATTGAAATTTCGCAAAAATTATTCGTTTTACTTGCTTTTTTGGTCAAATCTCGATAAAATAAGGAAAATTAAGGTGGAAAAAAGAAGAAAAAAATTGAAATTTCGCTATATTTATTCGTTTTCTTGCTTTTTTCGGTTAAATCTCGATTAATTTAGGGAAAAAAAGAGGATAAAAATTGAAATTTCGCTAAAATTATTCGTTTTTCTTGCTTTTTTCGGTCAAATCTCGTTAAATGAGGAGAATGAAGGAAAAAGAGAGGAAAAAAAATAAAAATTCCGCTAAAATTATTCGTTTTTCTTGCTTTTTTCGGTCAAATATCGATAAAATAAGGAAAATTAAGGGAGAAAAAGAGGATAAAAATTGATATTTCGCTAAAATTATTCGTTTTTCTTGCTTTTTTTGTTCAAATCTAGATAAAATAAGGAAAATCAAGGGAAAAAAGATGATAAAAATTGATATTTCGCTAAAATTATTCGTTTTTCTTGCTTTTTTCGGTCAAATATCGATAAAATAAGGAAAATTAAGGGAAAAAAAGAGGAAAAAATTGAAATTTCACTAAAATTATTCGTTTTTCTTGGTTTTTTCGGTCAAATCTCGATAAAATAAGGAAAATTAAGGAAAAAAAGAGGATAAAAATTGAAATTTCGCTAAAATTATTCGTTCTTCTTGCTTTTTTCGGTCAAATCTCGATAAACTAAGGAAAATTATGGGAAAAAAGAGGAAAAAAATTGAAATTTCGCTAAAATTATTCGTTTTTCTTGCTTTTTTCGGTCAAATCTCGATTAAATAAGGAAAATCAAGGGAAAAAAGATGATAAAAATTGAAATTTCGCTAAAATTATTCGTTTTTCTTGCTTTTTTCGGTCAAATCTCGATAAACTAAGGAAAATTATGGGAAAAAAGAGGAAAAAAATTGAAATTTTGCTAATATTATTCGTTTTTCTTGCTTTTTTCGGTCAAATCTCGATAAAATAAGGAAAATTAAGGGGAAAAAAGATGAAAAAAATGAAATTTCGCTAAAATTATTCGTTTTTCTTGCTTTTTTCTGTCAAATCTCAATAAAATAAGGAAAATTAAGGGAAAAAAAGAAGAAAAAAATTGAAATTTATTATATTATCTATAATTATTCGTTTTTCTTGCTTATTTCGGTCAAATCTCGATAAAATAAGGAAAATTAAGGGAAAAATAGAGGAAAACATTTGAAATTTCGCTAAAATTATTCGTTTTTCTTGCTTTTTGTGGTCAAATCTCGATAATATAAGGAAAATTAATGGAAACAAAGTGGATGAAAATTGTTATTTCGATGAAATTATTCGTTTTTCTTTCTTTTTTCGGTCAAATCTCGTTAAATGAGGAGAATGAAGGAAAAAAAAGGAAAAAATTTGGAATTTCGCTAAAATTATTCGTTTTTTTTTGCTTTTTTCGGTCAAATCTCGATAAAATAAGGAAAATTAAGGGAAAAAAAGAGGAAAAAAATTGAAATTTCGCTAAAATTATTCGTTTTTCTTGCTTTTTTCGGTCAAATCTCGATAAAATAAGGAAAATTAAGGGAAAAAAGAGGATAAAAATTGAAATTTCGCTAAAATTATTCGTTTTTCTTGCTTTTTTTGGTCAAATCACGATAAACTAAGGAAAATTAAGGGAAAAAAAGAGGAAAAAAATTGAAATTTCGCTAAAATTAATCGTTTTTCTTGCTTTTTTCGGTCAAATCTCGATAAAATAAGGAAAATTAAGGGAAAAAAAGAGGAAAAAAATTGAAATTTCGCTAAAATTATTCGTTTTTCTTCCTTTTTTCGGTCAAATCTCGATAAAATAAGGAAAATTAATGGAAAAAAATTGTTATTTCGATTAAATTATTCTTTTTTCCTTCTTTTTTCGGTCAAATCTCGTTAAATGAGGAGAATGAAGGAAAAAAAGAGGAAAAAATTGAAGTTTCGCTAAAATTATTCGTTTTTCTTGCTTTTTTCGGTCAAATCTCGATAAATCAAGGAAAATTAAGGGAAAAAAAGAGGAAAAAAATTGAAATTTCGCTAAAATTATTCGTTTTTCTTGCTTTTTTCGGTCAAATCTCGATAAAATAAGGGAAATTAAGGGAAAAGAAGAGGAAAAAATTGAAATTTCGCTAAAATTGTTCGTTTTTCTTGCTTTTTTCGGTCAAATCTCGATAAAATAAGGAAAATTAAGGGAAAAAAGAGGATAAAAATTGATATTTCGCTAAAATTATTCGTTTTTCTTGCTTTTTTCGGTCAAATCTCGATAAAATAAGGAAAATTAAGGGAAAAGAAGAGGAAAAAATTGAAATTTCGCTAAAATTATTCGTTTTTCTTGCTTTTTTCGGTCAAATCTCGATAAAATAAGGAAAATTAAGGGAAAAAAGAGGATAAAAATTGAAATTTCGCAAAAATTATTCGTTTTTCTTGCTTTTTTTGGTCAAATCACGATAAACTAAGGAAAATTAAGGGAAAAAAAGAGGAAAAAAATTGAAATTTCGCTAAAATTATTCGTTTTTCTTGCTTTTTTCGGTCAAATCTCGATAAAATAAGGAAAATTAAGGGGAAAAAAATTGAAATTTCGCTAAAATTAATCGTTTTTCTTGCTTTTTTCGGTCAAATCTCGATAAAATAAGGAAAATTAAGGGAAAAAAAGAGGAAAAAAATTGAAATTTCGCTAAAATTATTCGTTTTTCTTCCTTTTTTCGGTCAAATCTCGATAAAATAAGGAAAATTAATGGAAAAAAATTGTTATTTCGATAAAATTATTCTTTTTTCCTTCTTTTTTCGGTCAAATCTCGTTAAATGAGGAGAATGAAGGAAAAAAAGATGAAAAAATTGAAGTTTCGCTAAAATTATTCGTTTTTCTTGCTTTTTTCGGTCAAATCTCGATAAATCAAGGAAAATTAAGGGAAAAAAAGAGGAAAAAAATTGAAATTTCGCTAAAATTATTCGTTTTTCTTGCTTTTTTCGGTCAAATCTCGATAAAATAAGGGAAATTAAGGGAAAAGAAGAGGAAAAAATTGAAATTTCGCTAAAATTGTTCGTTTTTCTTGCTTTTTTCAGTCAAATCTCGATAAAATAAGGAAAATTAAGGGAAAAAAGAGGATAAAAATTGAAATTTCGCTAAAATTATTCGTTTTTCTTGCTTTTTTTGGTCAAATCACGATAAACTAAGGAAAATTAAGGGAAAAAAAGAGGAAAAAAATTGAAATTTCGCTAAAATTATTCGTTTTTCTTGCTTTTTTCGGTCAAATCTCGATAAAATAAGGAAAATTAAGGGAAAAAAAATGAAAAAAATTTAAATTTCGGTAAAATTAATCGTTTTTCTTGCTTTTTTCGGTCAAATCTCGATAAAATAAGGAAAATTAGGGAAAAAAAGAGGAAAAAAATTGAAATTTCGCTAAAATTATTCATTTTTCTTGCTTTTTTCGGTCAAATCTCGATAAAAGAAGGAAAATTAAGGGAAAAAAAGAGGAAAATTATTGAAATTTCGCTAAAATTATTAGTTTTTCTTGCTTTTTTCGGTCAAATCTCGATAAAATAAGGAAAATTAATGGAAAAAAATTGTTATTTCGATAAAATTATTCTTTTTTCGGTCAAATCTCGTTAAATGAGGAGAATGAAGGAAAAAAAGAGGAAAAAATTGAAGTTTCGCTAAAATTATTTGTTTTTCTTGCTTTTTTCGGTCAAATCTCGATAAATCAAGGAAAATTAAGGGAAAAAAAGAGGAAAAAAATTGAAATTTCGCTAAAATTATTCGTTTTTCTTGCTTTTTTCGGTCAAATCTCGATAAAATGAGGGAAATTAAGGGAAAAGAAGAGGAAAAAATTGAAATTTCGCTAAAATTGTTCGTTTTTCTTGCTTTTTTCGGTCAAATCTCGATAAAATAAGGAAAATTAAGGGAAAAAAGAGGATAAAAATTGATATTTCGCTAAAATTATTCGTTTTTCTTGCTTTTTTCGGTCAAATCTCGATAAAATAAGGAAAATTAAGGGAAAAAAAGAGGAAAAAAATTGAAATTTCGCTAAAATTATTCGTTTTTCTTGCTTTTTTCGGTCAAATCTCGATAAAATAAGGAAAATTAAGGGAAAAGAAGAGGAAAAAATTGAAATTTCGCTAAAATTATTCGTTTTTCTTGCTTTTTTCGGTCAAATCTCGATAAAATAAGGAAAATTAAGGGAAAAAAGAGGATAAAAATTGTAATTTCGCTAAAATTATTCGTTTTTCTTGCTTTTTTTGGTCAAATCACGATAAACTAAGGAAAATTAAGGGAAAAAAAGAGGAAAAAAATTGAAATTTCGCTAAAATTATTCGTTTTTCTTGCTTTTTTCGGTCAAATCTCGATAAAATAAGGAAAATTAAGGGAAAAAAAATGAAAAAAATTGAAATTTCGCTAAAATTAATCGTTTTTCTTGCTTTTTTCGGTCAAATCTCGATAAAATAAGGAAAATTAAGGGAAAAAAGAGGATAAAAATTGATATTTCGCTAAAATTATTCGTTTTTCTTGCTTTTTTCGGTCAAATCTCGATAAAATAAGGAAAATTAAGGGAAAAAAAGAGGAAAAAAATTGAAATTTCGCTAAAATTATTCGTTTTTCTTGCTTTTTTCGGTCAAATCTCGATAAAATAAGGAAAATTAAGGGAAAAGAAGAGGAAAAAATTGAAATTTCGCTAAAATTATTCGTTTTTCTTGCTTTTTTCGGTCAAATCTCGATAAAATAAGGAAAATTAAGGGAAAAAAGAGGATAAAAATTGAAATTTCGCTAAAATTATTCGTTTTTCTTGCTTTTTTCGGTCAAATCTCGATAAAATAAGGAAAATTAAGGGAAAAAAGAGGATAAAAATTGAAATTTCGCTAAAATTATTCGTTTTTCTTGCTTTTTTTGGTCAAATCACGATAAACTAAGGAAAATTAAGGGAAAAAAAGAGGAAAAAAATTAAAATTTCGCTAAAATTATTCGTTTTTCTTGCTTTTTTCGGTCAAATCTCGATAAAATAAGGAAAATTAAGGGAATAGAAGAGGATAGAAATTGAAATTTCGCTAAAATTAATCGTTTTTCTTGCTTTTTTCGGTCAAATCTCGATAAAATAAGGAAAATTAAGGGAAAAAAAGAGGAAAAAAATTGAAATTTCGCTAAAATTATTCGTTTTTCTTCCTTTTTTCGGTCAAATCTCGATAAAATAAGGAAAATTAATGGAAAAAAATTGTTATTTCGATAAAATTATTCTTTTTTCCTTCTTTTTTCGGTCAAATCTCGTTAAATGAGGAGAATGAAGGAAAAAAAGAGGAAAAAATTGAAGTTTCGCTAAAATTATTCGTTTTTCTTGCTTTTTTCGGTCAAATCTCGATAAATCAAGGAAAATTAAGGGAAAAAAAGAGGAAAAAAATTGAAATTTCGCTAAAATTATTCGTTTTTCTTGCTTTTTTCGGTCAAATCTCGATAAAATAAGGGAAATTAAGGGAAAAGAAGAGGAAAAAATTGAAATTTCGCTAAAATTATTCGTTTTTCTTGCTTTTTTCGGTCAAATCTCGATAAAATAAGGAAAATTAAGGGAAAAAAGAGGATAAAAATTGATATTTCGCTAAAATTATTCGTTTTTCTTGCTTTTTTCGGTCAAATCTCGATAAAATAAGGAAAATTAAGGGAAAAAAAGAGGAAAAAAATTGAAATTTCGCTAAAATTATTCGTTTTTCTTGCTTTTTTCGGTCAAATCTCGATAAAATAAGTAAAATTAAGGGAAAAGAAGAGGAAAAAATTGAAATTTCGCTAAAATTATTCGTTTTTCTTGCTTTTTTCGGTCAAATCTCGATAAAATAAGGAAAATTAAGGGAAAAAAGAGGATAAAAATTGAAATTTCGCTAAAATTATTCGTTTTTCTTGCTTTTTTCGGTCAAATCTCGATAAAAATAAGGAAAATTAAGGGAAAAAAGAGGATAAAAATTGAAATTTCGCTAAAATTATTCGTTTTTCTTGCTTTTTTTGGTCAAATCACGATAAACTAAGGAAAATTAAGGGAAAAAAAGAGGAAAAAAATTGAAATTTCGCTAAAATTATTCGTTTTTCTTGCTTTTTTCGGTCAAATCTCGATAAAATAAGGAAAATTAAGGGAATAGAAGAGGATAGAAATTGAAATTTCGCTAAAATTAATCGTTTTTCTTGCTTTTTTCGGTCAAATCTCGATAAAATAAGGAAAATTAAGGGAAAAAAAGAGGAAAAAAATTGAAATTTCGCTAAAATTATTCGTTTTTCTTCCTTTTTTCGGTCAAATCTCGATAAAATAAGGAAAATTAATGGAAAAAAATTGTTATTTCGATAAAATTATTCTTTTTTCCTTCTTTTTTCGGTCAAATCTCGTTAAATGAGGAGAATGAAGGAAAAAAAGAGGAAAAAATTGAAGTTTCGCTAAAATTATTCGTTTTTCTTGCTTTTTTCGGTCAAATCTCGATAAATCAAGGAAAATTAAGGGAAAAAAAGAGGAAAAAAATTGAAATTTCGCTAAAATTATTCGTTTTTCTTGCTTTTTTCGGTCAAATCTCGATAAAATAAGGGAAATTAAGGGAAAAGAAGAGGAAAAAATTGAAATTTCGCTAAAATTGTTCGTTTTTCTTGCTTTTTTCGGTCAAATCTCGATAAAATAAGGAAAATTAAGGGAAAAAAGAGGATAAAAATTGATATTTCCCTAAAATTATTCTTTTTTCTTCCTTTTTTCGGTCTTATCTCGATAAAATAAGGAAAATTAAGGGAAAAAAAGAGGAAAAAAATTGAAATTTCGCTAAAATTATTCGTTTCACTTGCTTTTTACGGCCTAATCTCGATAAAATCAGGAAAATTAAGGGAAAAAAAGAGGAAAAAAATTGAAATTTCGCTAAAATTATTCGTTTTTCTTGCTTTTTTCGGTCAAATCTCGATAAAATAAGGAAAATTAAGGGAAAAAAGAGGATAAAAATTGATATTTCGATAAAATTATTCGTTTTTCTTGCTTTTTTCGGTCAAATCTCGTTAAATGAGGAGAATGAAGGAAAAAAAAAGGAAAAAATTTGGAATTTCGCTAAAATTATTCGTTTTTCTTGCTTTTTTCGGACAAATCTCGATAAAACAAGGAAAATTAAGGGTAAAAAAGAGGAAAAAATTTAAATTTCGGTAAAATTATTCGTTTTTCTTGCTTTTTTCGGTCTTATCTCGATAAAATAAGGAAAATTTAGGGAAAAAAGAGGATAAAAATTGATATTTCGCTAAAAGTATTCGTTTTTCTTGCTTTTATCGGTCAAATCTCGATAAAATAAGGAAAATTAAGGGAAAAAAAGGGGATAAAATTGAAATTTCGCTAAAATTATTCGTTTTTCTTGCTGTTTTCGGTCAAATCTCGATAAAATAAGGAAAATTAAGGGAAAAGAAGAGGAAAAAATTGAAATTTCGCTAAAATTATTCGTTTTTCTTGCTTTTTTCGGTCTTATCTCGATAAAATAAGGAAAATTTAGGGAAAAAAGAGGATAAAAATTGATATTTCGCTAAAAGTATTCGTTTTTCTTGCTTTTATCGGTCAAATCTCGATAAAATAAGGAAAATTAAGGGAAAAAAAGAGGATAAAATTGAAATTTCGCTAAAATTATTCGTTTTTCTTGCTGTTTTCGGTCAAATCTCGATAAAATAAGGAAAATTAAGGGAAAAGAAGAGGAAAAAATTGAAATTTCGCTAAAATTATTCGTTTTTCTTGCTTTTTTCGGTCAAATCTCGATAAAATAAGGAAAATTAAGGGAAAAAAGAGGATAAAAATTGAAATTTCGCTAAAATTATTCGTTTTTCTTGCTTTTTTCGGTCAAATCACGATAAACTAAGAAAAATTAAGGGAAAAAAAGAGGAAAAAAATTGAAATTTCGCTAAAATTATTCGTTTTTCTTGCTTTTTTCGGTCAAATCTCGATAAAATAAGGAAATTTAAGGGAAAAAAGATGAAAAAAATAGAAATTTCGCTAAAATTATTCGTTTTTCTTGCTTTTTTCGGTCAAATCTCGATAAAATAAGGGAATAAAAGAGGAAAAAAATTGAAATTTCGCTAAAATTATTCGTTTTTCTTGGTTTTTTCGGTCAAATCTCGATAAAATAAGGAAAATTAAGGGAAAAAAAAGAGGAAAACAATTGAAATTTCGCTGAAATTATTCGTTTTTCTTCCTTTTTGCGGTCAAATCTCGATAAAGTAAGGAAAATTAATGGAAAAAAATTGTTATTTCGATAAAATTATTCGTTTTTCTTGCTTTTTTCGGTCAAATCTCGTTAAATGAGGAGAATGAAGGAAAAAAAGAGGAAAAAATTGAAATTTCGCTAAAATTATTCGTTTTTCTTGCTTTTTTCGGTCAAATCTCGATAAAACAAGGAAAATTAAGGGAAATAAAGAGGAAAAAAATTGAAATTTCGCAAAAATTATTCGTTTTTCTTGCTTTTTTCGGTCAAATCTAGATAAAATAAGGAAAATTAAGGGTAAAAAAGATGAAAAAAAATTGAAATTTCGCAAAAATTATTCGTTTTTCTTGCTTTTTTCGGTCAAATCTCGATAAAATAAGGAAAATTAAGGGAAAAAAAGAGGAAAAAAATTGAAATTTCGCTAAAATTATTCGTTTTTCTTGCTTTTTACGGTCAAATCTCGATAAAATAAGGAAAATTAAGGGAAAAAAAGAGGAAAAAAATTGAAATTTCGCTAAAATTATTCGTTTTTCTTGCTTTTTTCGGTCAAATCTCGATAAAATAAGGAAAATTAAGGGAAAAAAAGAGGAAAAAAATTGAAATTTCGCTAAAGTTATTCGTTTTTCTTGCTTTTTTCGGTCAAATCTCGATAAAATAAGGAAAATTAAGGGAAAAAAAGAGGATAAAAATTGATATTTCGCTAAAATTATTCGTTTTACTTGCTTTTTTCGGTCAAATCTCAATAAAATAAGGAAAATCAAGGGAAAAAAGATGATAAAAATTGAAATTTCGATAAAATTATTCGTTTTTCTTGCTTTTTTCGGTCAAATCTCGATAAAATAAGGAAAATTAAGGGAAAAAAGAAGAAAAAAATTGAAATTTCGCTATAATTATTCGTTTTCTTGCTTTTTTCGGTTAAATCTCGATTAATTAAGGGAAAAAAAGAGGATAAAAATTGAAATTTCGCTAAAATTATTCGTTTTTCTTGCTTTTTTCGGTCAAATCTCGATAAACTAAGGAAAATTAAGGGAAAAAAAGAGGAAAAAAATTGAAATTTCGCTAAAATTATTCGTTTTTCTTGCTTTTTTCGGTCAAATCTCGATTAAATAAGGAAAATCAAGGGAAAAAAGATGATAAAAATTGAAATTTCGATAAAATTATTCGTTTTTCTTGTTTTTTTCGGTCAAATCTCGGTAAAATAATGAAAATCAAGGGAAAAAAGATGATAAAAATTGATATTTCGCTAAAATTGTTCGTTTTTCTTGCTTTTTTCGGTCAAATCTCGATTAAATAAGGAAAATTTAGGGAAAAAAAGAGGAAAGAAATTTAAATTTCGCTAAAATTATTCGTTTTTCTTGCTTTTTTCGGTCAAATCTCGATAAACTAAGGAAAATTAAGGGAAAAAAAGATGATAAAAATTGATATTTCGCTAAAATGTTTCGTTTTTCTTGCTTTTATTGGTCAAATCTCGATAAAATAAGAAAAATCAAAGGAAAAAAGATGATAAAAATTGATATTTCGCTAAAATTATTAGTTTTTCTTGCTTTTTACGGTCAAATCTCGATAAAATAAGGAAAATTAAGGGAAAAAAAGAAGAAAAAAATTGAAATTTCGCTAAAATTAATCGTTTTACTTGCTTTTTTCGGCCAAATCTCGATAAAATAAGGAAAATTAAGGGAAAAAAAGAGTAAAAAAATTGAAATTTCGTTAAAATTATTTGTTTTACTTGCTTTTTTCGGCCAAATCTCGATAAAATAAGGAAAATTAAGGGAAAAAAAGAGGGAAAAAAATGTAAATTTCGCTAAAATTATTCGTCTTTCTTGCTTTTTTCGGTCAAATCTCGATTAAATTAAGGAAAATTAAGGGTAAAAAGAGGAAAAAAATTGAAATTTCGCTAAAATTATTCATTTTTCTTGCTTTTTTCGGTCAAATTTCAATAAACTAAAGAAAATTAAGGGAAAAAAAGAGGAAAAAAATTGAAATTTCGCTAAAATTATTCGTTTTTCTTGCTTTTTTCGGTCAAATCTCGATAAAATAAGGAAAATTAAGTGAAAAAAAGGGGAAAAAAATTGAAATTTTGCTAAAATTATTCGTTTTTCTTGCTTTTTTCGGTCAAATCTCGATAAAATAAGGAAAATTAAGGGATAAAAATTGAAATTTCGATAAAATTATTCGTTTTTCTTGCTTTTTTCGGTCAAATCTCGATAAAATAAAGAAAATTAAGGGAAAAAAAGAGGAAAAAAATTGATATTTCGCTAAAATTATTCGTTTTTCTTGCTTTTTTCGGTCAAATCTCGATAAAATAAGGAAAATTAAGGGAAAAAAAGTGGAAAAAAATTGAAATTTCGCTAAAATTATTCGTTTTTCTTGCTTTTTTCGGTCAAATCTAGATAAAATAAGGAAAATTAAGGGAATAGAAGAGGATAGAAATTGAAATTTCGATAAAATTATTCGTTTTTCTTGCTTTTTTCGGTCAAATCTCGATAAAATAAGGAAAATTAAGGGAAAAGAAGAGGATAGAAATTGAAATTTCGATAAAATTATTCGTTTTTCTTGCTTTTTTCGGTCAAATCTCGATAAAATAAGGAAAATTAATGGAAAAAAAGAGGATAAAATTGATATTTCGCTAAAATTATTCGTTTTTCCTGCTTTTATCGGTCAAATCTCGATAAAATAAGGAAATTAAGGGCAAAAAAGTGGAAAGAAATTGAAATTTCGCTAATATTATTCGTTTTTCTTGCTTTTTGCGGTCAAATCTCGATAAAATAAGGAAAATTAAGGGAAAAGAAGAGGATAGAAATTGAAATTTCGATAAAATTATTCGTTTTTCTTGCTTTTTTCGGTCAAATCTCGATAAAATAAGGAAAATTAAGGGAAAAAAAGAGGAAAAAAATTGAAATTTAGCTGAAATTATTCGTTTCACTTGCTTTTTTCGGCCGAATCTCGATAAAATAAGGAAAATTAAGGGAAACAAAGAGGAAAAAAATTAAATTTTCGCTAAAATTATTCGTTTTTCTTGCTTTTTTCGGTCAAATCTCGATAAAATAAGGAAAATTAAGGGAAAAAAAGAGGAAAAAAATTGAAATTTCGCTAAAGTTATTCGTTTTTCTTGCTTTTTTCGGTCAAATCTCGATAAAATAAGGAAAATCAAGGGAAAAAAGATGATAAAAATTGAAATTTCGATAAAATTATTCGTTTTTCTTGCTTTTTTCGGTCAAATCTCGATAAAATAAGGAAAATCAAGGGAAAAAAGATGATAAAAATTGATATTTCGCTAAAATTATTCGTTTTTCTTGCTTTTTTCGGTCAAATCTCGATAAAATAAGGAAAATTAAGGGAAAAAAAGAAGAAAAAAATTGAAATATCGCTATAATTATTCGTTTTCTTGCTTTTTTCGTTTAAATCTCGATTAATTAAGGGAAAAAAAGAGGATAAAAATTGAAATTTCGCTAAAATTATTCATTTTTCTTGCTTTTTTCGGTCAAATTTCAATAAACTAAAGAAAATTAAGGGAAAAAAAGAGGAAAAAAATTGAAATTTCGCTAAAATTATTCGTTTTTCTTGCTTTTTTCGGTCAAATCTCGATAAAATAAGGAAAATTAAGTGAAAAAAAGGGGAAAAAAATTGAAATTTTGCTAATATTATTCGTTTTTCTTGCTTTTTTCGGTCAAATCTCGATAAAATAAGGAAAATTAAGGGATAAAAATTGAAATTTCGATAAAATTATTCGTTTTTCTTGCTTTTTTCGGTCAAATCTCGATAAAATAAAGAAAATTAAGGGAAAAAAAGAGTAAAAAAATTGAAATTTCGTTAAAATTATTCGTTTTACTTGCTTTTTTCGGCCAAATCTCGATAAAATAAGGAAAATTAAGGGAAAAAAAGAGGAAAAAAAATGTAAATTTCGCTAAAATTATTCGTCTTTCTTGCTATTTTCGGTCAAATCTCGATTAAATTAAGGAAAATTAAGAGAAAAAAGAGGAAAAAAATTGAAATTTCGCTAAAGTTATTCGTTTTTCTTGCTTTTCTCGGTCCAATCTCGAAAAATAAGGAAAATTAAGGGAAAAAAAGAGGATAAAAATTGATATTTCGCTAAAATTATTCGTTTTTCTTGCTTTTACTGGTCAAATCTCGATAATATAAGGAAAATTAAGGGAAAAAAACAGGAAAAAAATTGAAATTTCGCTAAAATTATTCGTTTTTCTTGCTTTTTTCGGTCAAATCTCGATAAAATAAGGAAAATTAAGGGAAAAAAAGAAGAAAAAAATTGAAATTTATTATATTATCTATAATTATTCGTTTTTCTTGCTTTTTTCGGTCAAATCTCGATAAAATAAGGAAAATTAAGGGAAAAAAAGTGGAAAAAAATTGAAATTTCGCTAAAATTATTCGTTTTTCTTGCTTTTTTCGGTCAAATCTCGATAAAATAAGGAAAATTAAGGGAATAGAAGAGGATAGAAATTGAAATTTCGATAAAATTATTGGTTTTTTTGCTTTTTTCGGTCAAATCTCGATAAAATAAGGAAAATTAATGGAAAAAAAGAGGATAAAAATTGATATTTCGCTAAAATTATTCGTTTTTCTTGCTTTTATCGGTCAAATCTCGATAAAATAAGGAAATTAAGGGCAAAAAAGTGGAAAGAAATTGAAATTTCACTAATATTATTCGTTTTTCTTGCTTTTTGCGGTCAAATCTCGATAAAATAAGGAAAATTAAGGGAAAAGAAGAGGATAGAAATTGAAATTTCGATAAAATTATTCGTTTTTCTTGCTTTTTTCGGTCAAATCTCGATAAAATAAGGAAAATTAAGGGAAAAAAAGAGGAAAAAAATTGAAATTTAGCTGAAATTATTCGTTTCACTTGCTTTTTTCGGCCGAATCTCGATAAAATAAGGAAAATTAAGGGAAAAAAAGAGGAAAAAAATTAAAATTTCGCTAAAATTATTCGTTTTTCTTGCTTTTTTCGGTCAAATCTCGATAAAATAAGGAAAATTAAGGGAATAAAAGAGGAAAAAAATTGAAATTTCGCTAAAGTTATTCGTTTTTCTTGCTTTTTTCGGTCAAATCTCGATAAAATAAGGAAAATTAAGGGATAAAAGAGGATAAAAATTAATATTTCGCTAAAATTATTCGTTTTTCTTGCTTTTTTCGGTCAAATCTCGATAAAATAAGGAAAATCAAGGGAAAAAAGATGATAAAAATTGAAATTTCGATAAAATTATTCGTTTTTCTTGCATTTTTTCGGTCAAATCTCGATAAAATAAGGAAAATCAAGGGAAAAAAGATGATAAAAATTGATATTTCGCTAAAATTATTCGTTTTTCTTGCTTTTTTCGGTCAAATCTTGATAAAATAAGGAAAATTAAGGGAAAAAAAGAAGAAAAAAATTGAAATATCGCTATAATTATTCGTTTTCTTGCTTTTTTCGTTTAAATCTCGATTAATTAAGGGAAAAAAAGAGGATAAAAATTGAAATTTCGCTAAAATTATTCATTTTTCTTGCTTTTTTCGGTCAAATTTCAATAAACTAAAGAAAATTAAGGGAAAAAAAGAGGAAAAAAATTGAAATTTCGCTAAAATTATTCGTTTTTCTTGCTTTTTGCGGTCAAATCTCGATTATATAAGGAAAATCAAGGGAAAAAAGATGATAAAAATTGAAATTTCGATAAAAGTATTCGTTTTTCTTGCTTTTTTCGGTCAAATCTCGATAAAATAAGGAAAATTAGCGAAAAAAAGTGGAAAAAAATTGAAATTTTGCTAAAATTATTCGTTTTTCTTGCCTTCTTCGGTCAAATCTCGATAAAATAAGGAAAATTAAGGGATAAAAATTGAAATTTCGATAAAATTATTCGTTTTTCTTGCTTTTTTCGGTCAAATCTCGATAAAATAAAGAAAATTAAGGGAAAAAAAGAGTAAAAAAATTGAAATTTCGTTAAAATTATTCGTTTTTCTTGGTTTTTTCGGTCAAATCTCGATAAAATAAGGAAAATTAAGGGAAAAAAAGAGGATAAAAATTGAAATTTCGCTAAAATTATTCGTTTTTCTTGCTTTTTTCGGTCTAATCTCGATAAATTAAGGAAAATTAATGGAAAAAAAGAGGAAAAAAATCGAAATTTCGCTAAAATTTTTCGTTTTTCTTGCTTTTTTCGGTCAAATCTCGATAAAATAAGGAAAATTAAGGAAAAAAAGAGGATAAAAATTGATATTTCGCTAAAAATATTCGTTTTTCTTGCTTTTCTCGGTCAAATATCGATAAAATAAGGAAAATTAAGGGAAAAAAAGAGGAAAAAAATTGAAATTTCGCTAAAATTATTCGTTTTTCTTGGTTTTTTCGGTCGAATCTCGATATAATAAGGAAAATTAAGGGAAAAAAAGAGGATAAAAATTGAAATTTCGCTAAAATTATTCGTTTTTCTTGCTTTTTTCGGTCAAATCTCGATAAATTAAGGAAAATTAAGGGAAAAAAAGAGGATAAAAATTGATATTTCGCTAAAATTATTCGTTTTTCTTGCTTTTTTCGGTCAAATCTCGATAAAATAAGGAAAATCAAGGGAAAAAAGATGATAAAAATTGATATTTCGCTAAAATTATTCGTTTTTCTTGCTTTTACTGGTCAAATCTCGATAATATAAGGAAAATTAAGGGAAAAAACGAGGATAAAAATTGATATTTCGCTAAAATTATTCGTTTTTCTTGCTTTTTTCGGTCAAATCTCGATTAAATAAGGAAAATCAAGGGAAAAAAGATGATAAAAATTGATATTTCGCTAAAATTATTCGTTTTTCTTGCTTTTTTCGGTCAAATCTCGATAAAATAAGGAAAATTAAGGGAAAAAATCTGATGTGGCCAGCACATGACTTTCTCCATATATAAGATGTAAATTTTTATCTACGACAGTAATTTCGAACTCTATATTCAATCTAAACTTGGAAGATGAGTGATTAATTTATATATTATTATCTTTTACGTCACATACATTATAAATAATGTTTTTCGGGACATGCTCGATGAAAAAAGATGAATTTGGCCTTTCGCCCATAGAGCCCAGAGCGCCCACAAAGTACATAATCAGCAACTTCCGGTTTATCAGTATTTCCTGAATAACTCTTAAACAATCAGTGATACAAAAATATGGTTCATAAAAAAGTTATAGTAAATTACATTTTCTAAAACATTTATTCATAATAGTATATATCTAAATATCATATTTATGGAGATATTTTGAAAACCGGAAATAAGCTTTGAAGAATGAAGCTCAACTTCCGGTTGACCGATATACTCCAAAAACTAATCAACTCTAACGACTGTAATAAAAAAACAATATATGAAATTTGGTGTTGATCCAACAATTAGTTTTCATGTTAGAGCGCCCACAAAGTACATAATCATCTTCTTCCAGTTTATCAGTATTTCATGAATAACTCCTAATCAACCGGTGATACAAAAATATATTAAATACAAAAGTTATAGTAGATAACATTATCTAAAACTTTTATAAGTGATACAATATACGTATATATCATATTTATGGAGATATTTTTAAAACCGGAAATGAGCTTTGATGAATAAAGCTCGACTTCCGGTTGACCGATTTACTCCAAAAACTAATCAACTCTGACAGCACACACACCACTACTATACATGAAGTTTGGTATTGATACGACTAATAGTATTCACGTTAGAGCGCCCAATATCACACACACACATACACCCACACACACACACACACACACACACACACACACACACACATACACACAGACATCATTCCGAAAATGGTCAAAACGTGTTCTAGGGACACCAAAACATGTATTTCCGTTGAAATCTCGAAGTCGATTTTTTTCATGAAAACAATACTTTCTCTATACTTCGTATATGGAGAAAGTAAAAAAGAAGAATAAATTTAAATTTCGTTATAATTAATCGTTTTCCTGCTTTTTTCGGTTATATCTCGATAAAATAAGGAAAATTAAGGGAAAAAAGAGGATAAAAATTGATATTTCGCTAAAATTATTTGTTTTTTTTTGCTTTTTTCGGTCAAATCTCGATAAAATAAGGAAAATTAAGGGAAAAAACTGGAAAAAAATTGAAATTTCGCTAAAATTATTCGTTTTTCTTGCTTTTTTCGGTCAAATCTCGATAAAATAAGGAAAATGAAGGGAAAAAAGAGGATAAAAATTGAAATTTCGATAAAATTATTCGTTTTTCTTGCTTTTTACGGTCAAATCTCGATAAAATAAGGAAAATTAAGGGAAAAAAAGAGGAAAAAAATTGAAATTTCGCTAAAATTATTCGTTTTTCTTGCTTTTTTCGGTCAAATCTCGATAAAATAAGGAAAATTAAGGGAAAAAAAGAGGAAAAAAATTGAAATTTCGCTAAAGTTATTCGTTTTTCTTGCTTTTTTCGGTCAAATCTCGATAAAATAAGGAAAATTAAGGGAAAAAAAGAGGATAAAAATTGATATTTCGCTAAAATTATTCGTTTTACTTGCTTTTTTCGGTCAAATCTCAATAAAATAAGGAAAATCAAGGGAAAAAAGATGATAAAAATTGAAATTTCGATAAAATTATTCGTTTTTCTTGCTTTTTTCGGTCAAATCTCGATAAAATAAGGAAAATTAAGGGAAAAAAGAAGAAAAAAATTGAAATTTCGCTATAATTATTCGTTTTCTTGCTTTTTTCGGTTAAATCTCGATTAATTAAGGGAAAAAAAGAGGATAAAAATTGAAATTTCGCTAAAATTATTCGTTTTTCTTGCTTTTTTCGGTCAAATCTCGATAAACTAAGGAAAATTAAGGGAAAAAAAGAGGAAAAAAATTGAAATTTCGCTAAAATTATTCGTTTTTCTTGCTTTTTTCGGTCAAATCTCGATTAAATAAGGAAAATCAAGGGAAAAAAGATGATAAAAATTGAAATTTCGATAAAATTATTCGTTTTTCTTGTTTTTTTCGGTCAAATCTCGGTAAAATAATGAAAATCAAGGGAAAAAAGATGATAAAAATTGATATTTCGCTAAAATTGTTCGTTTTTCTTGCTTTTTTCGGTCAAATCTCGATTAAATAAGGAAAATTTAGGGAAAAAAAGAGGAAAGAAATTTAAATTTCGCTAAAATTATTCGTTTTTCTTGCTTTTTTCGGTCAAATCTCGATAAACTAAGGAAAATTAAGGGAAAAAAAGATGATAAAAATTGATATTTCGCTAAAATGTTTCGTTTTTCTTGCTTTTATTGGTCAAATCTCGATAAAATAAGAAAAATCAAAGGAAAAAAGATGATAAAAATTGATATTTCGCTAAAATTATTAGTTTTTCTTGCTTTTTACGGTCAAATCTCGATAAAATAAGGAAAATTAAGGGAAAAAAAGAAGAAAAAAATTGAAATTTCGCTAAAATTAATCGTTTTACTTGCTTTTTTCGGCCAAATCTCGATAAAATAAGGAAAATTAAGGGAAAAAAAGAGTAAAAAAATTGAAATTTCGTTAAAATTATTTGTTTTACTTGCTTTTTTCGGCCAAATCTCGATAAAATAAGGAAAATTAAGGGAAAAAAAGAGGGAAAAAAATGTAAATTTCGCTAAAATTATTCGTCTTTCTTGCTTTTTTCGGTCAAATCTCGATTAAATTAAGGAAAATTAAGGGTAAAAAGAGGAAAAAAATTGAAATTTCGCTAAAATTATTCATTTTTCTTGCTTTTTTCGGTCAAATTTCAATAAACTAAAGAAAATTAAGGGAAAATTAAGGGATAAAAATTGAAATTTCGATAAAATTATTCGTTTTTCTTGCTTTTTTCGGTCAAATCTCGATAAAATAAAGAAAATTAAGGGAAAAAAAGAGTAAAAAAATTGAAATTTCGTTAAAATTATTCGTTTTACTTGCTTTTTTCGGCCAAATCTCGATAAAATAAGGAAAATTAAGGGAAAAAAAGAGGAAAAAAAATGTAAATTTCGCTAAAATTATTCGTCTTTCTTGCTATTTTCGGTCAAATCTCGATTAAATTAAGGAAAATTAAGAGAAAAAAGAGGAAAAAAATTGAAATTTCGCTAAAGTTATTCGTTTTTCTTGCTTTTCTCGGTCCAATCTCCAAAAATAAGGAAAATTAAGGGAAAAAAAGAGGATAAAAATTGATATTTCGCTAAAATTATTCGTTTTTCTTGCTTTTACTGGTCAAATCTCGATAATATAAGGAAAATTAAGGGAAAAAAACAGGAAAAAAATTGAAATTTCGCTAAAATTATTCGTTTTTCTTGCTTTTTTCGGTCAAATCTCGATAAAATAAGGAAAATTAAGGGAAAAAAAGAAGAAAAAAATTGAAATTTATTATATTATCTATAATTATTCGTTTTTCTTGCTTTTTTCGGTCAAATCTCGATAAAATAAGGAAAATTAAGGGAAAAAAAGTGGAAAAAAATTGAAATTTCGCTAAAATTATTCGTTTTTCTTGCTTTTTTCGGTCAAATCTCGATAAAATAAGGAAAATTAAGGGAATAGAAGAGGATAGAAATTGAAATTTCGATAAAATTATTGGTTTTTTTGCTTTTTTCGGTCAAATCTCGATAAAATAAGGAAAATTAATGGAAAAAAAGAGGATAAAAATTGATATTTCGCTAAAATTATTCGTTTTTCTTGCTTTTATCGGTCAAATCTCGATAAAATAAGGAAATTAAGGGCAAAAAAGTGGAAAGAAATTGAAATTTCACTAATATTATTCGTTTTTCTTGCTTTTTGCGGTCAAATCTCGATAAAATAAGGAAAATTAAGGGAAAAGAAGAGGATAGAAATTGAAATTTCGATAAAATTATTCGTTTTTCTTGCTTTTTTCGGTCAAATCTCGATAAAATAAGGAAAATTAAGGGAAAAAAAGAGGAAAAAAATTGAAATTTAGCTGAAATTATTCGTTTCACTTGCTTTTTTCGGCCGAATCTCGATAAAATAAGGAAAATTAAGGGGAAAAAAGAGGAAAAAAATTAAAATTTCGCTAAAATTATTCGTTTTTCTTGCTTTTTTCGGTCAAATCTCGATAAAATAAGGAAAATTAAGGGAAAAAAAGAGGAAAAATATTGAAATTTCGCTAAAGTTATTCGTTTTTCTTGCTTTTTTCGGTCAAATCTCGATAAAATAAGGAAAATTAAGGGATAAAAGAGGATAAAAATTAATATTTCGCTAAAATTATTCGTTTTTCTTGCTTTTTTCGGTCAAATCTCGATAAAATAAGGAAAATCAAGGGAAAAATGATGATAAAAATTGAAATTTCGATAAAATTATTCGTTTTTCTTGCATTTTTTCGGTCAAATCTCGATAAAATAAGGAAAATCAAGGGAAAAAAGATGATAAAAATTGATATTTCGCTAAAATTATTCGTTTTTCTTGCTTTTTTCGGTCAAATCTTGATAAAATAAGGAAAATTAAGGGAAAAAAAGAAGAAAAAAATTGAAATATCGCTATAATTATTCGTTTTCTTGCTTTTTTCGTTTAAATCTCGATTAATTAAGGGAAAAAAAGAGGATAAAAATTGAAATTTCGCTAAAATTATTCATTTTTCTTGCTTTTTTCGGTCAAATTTCAATAAACTAAAGAAAATTAAGGGAAAAAAAGAGGAAAAAAATTGAAATTTCGCTAAAATTATTCGTTTTTCTTGCTTTTTGCGGTCAAATCTCGATTATATAAGGAAAATCAAGGGAAAAAAGATGATAAAAATTGAAATTTCGATAAAAGTATTCGTTTTTCTTGCTTTTTTCGGTCAAATCTCGATAAAATAAGGAAAATTAGCGAAAAAAAGTGGAAAAAAATTGAAATTTTGCTAAAATTATTCGTTTTTCTTGCTTTCTTCGGTCAAATCTCGATAAAATAAGGAAAATTAAGGGATAAAAATTGAAATTTCGATAAAATTATTCGTTTTTCTTGCTTTTTTCGGTCAAATCTCGATAAAATAAAGAAAATTAAGGGAAAAAAAGAGTAAAAAAATTGAAATTTCGTTAAAATTATTCGTTTTTCTTGGTTTTTTCGGTCAAATCTCGATAAAATAAGGAAAATTAAGGGAAAAAAAGAGGATAAAAATTGAAATTTCGCTAAAATTATTCGTTTTTCTTGCTTTTTTCGGTCTAATCTCGATAAATTAAGGAAAATTAATGGAAAAAAAGAGGAAAAAAATCGAAATTTCGCTAAAATTTTTCGTTTTTCTTGCTTTTTTCGGTCAAATCTCGATAAAATAAGGAAAATTAAGGAAAAAAAGAGGATAAAAATTGATATTTCGCTAAAAATATTCGTTTTTCTTGCTTTTCTCGGTCAAATATCGATAAAATAAGGAAAATTAAGGGAAAAAAAGAGGAAAAAAATTGAAATTTCGCTAAAATTATTCGTTTTTCTTGGTTTTTTCGGTCGAATCTCGATATAATAAGGAAAATTAAGGGAAAAAAAGAGGATAAAAATTGAAATTTCGCTAAAATTATTCGTTTTTCTTGCTTTTTTCGGTCAAATCTCGATAAATTAAGGAAAATTAAGGGAAAAAAAGAGGATAAAAATTGATATTTCGCTAAAATTATTCGTTTTTCTTGCTTTTTTCGGTCAAATCTCGATAAAATAAGGAAAATCAAGGGAAAAAAGATGATAAAAATTGATATTTCGCTAAAATTATTCGTTTTTCTTGCTTTTACTGGTCAAATCTCGATAATATAAGGAAAATTAAGGGAAAAAATCTGATGTGGCCAGCACATGACTTTCTCCATATATAAGATGTAAATTTTTATCTACGACAGTAATTTCGAACTCTATATTCAATCTAAACTTGGAAGATGAGTGATTAATTTATATATTATTATCTTTTACGTCACATACATTATAAATAATGTTTTTCGGGACATGCTCGATGAAAAAAGATGAATTTGGCCTTTCGCCCATAGAGCCCAGAGCGCCCACAAAGTACATAATCAGCAACTTCCGGTTTATCAGTATTTCCTGAATAACTCCTAAACAATCAGTGATACAAAAATATGGTTCATAAAAAAGTTATAGTAAATTACATTTTCTAAAACATTTATTCATAATAGTATATATCTAAATATCATATTTATGGAGATATTTTGAAAACCGGAAATAAGCTTTGAAGAATGAAGCTCAACTTCCGGTTGACCGATATACTCCAAAAACTAATCAACTCTAACGACTGTAATAAAAAAACAATATATGAAATTTGGTGTTGATCCAACAATTAGTTTTCATGTTAGAGCGCCCACAAAGTACATAATCATCTTCTTCCAGTTTATCAGTATTTCATGAATAACTCCTAATCAACCGGTGATACAAAAATATATTAAATACAAAAGTTATAGTAGATAACATTATCTAAAACTTTTATAAGTGATACAATATACGTATATATCATATTTATGGAGATATTTTTAAAACCGGAAATGAGCTTTGATGAATAAAGCTCGACTTCCGGTTGACCGATTTACTCCAAAAACTAATCAACTCTGACAGCACACACACCACTACTATACATGAAGTTTGGTATTGATACGACTAATAGTATTCACGTTAGAGCGCCCACTATCACACACACACATACACCCACACACACACACACACACACACACACACACACACACACACACATACACACAGACATCATTCCGAAAATGGTCAAAACGTGTTCTAGGGACACCAAAACATGTATTTCCGTTGAAATCTCGAAGTCGATTTTTTTCATGAAAACAATACTTTCTCTATACTTCGTATATGGAGAAAGTAAAAAAGAAGAATAAATTTAAATTTCGTTATAATTAATCGTTTTCCTGCTTTTTTCGGTTATATCTCGATAAAATAAGGAAAATTAAGGGAAAAAAGAGGATAAAAATTGATATTTCGCTAAAATTATTTGTTTTTTTTGCTTTTTTCGGTCAAATCTCGATAAAATAAGGAAAATTAAGGGAAAAAACTGGAAAAAAATTGAAATTTCGCTAAAATTATTCGTTTTTCTTGCTTTTTTCGGTCAAATCTCGATAAAATAAGGAAAATGAAGGGAAAAAAAGAGGATAAAAATTGAAATTTCGATAAAATTATTCGTTTTTCTTGCTTTTTACGGTCAAATCTCGATAAAATAAGGAAAATTAAGGGAAAAAAAGAGGAAAAAAATTGAAATTTCGCTAAAATTATTCGTTTTTCTTGCTTTTTTCGGTCAAATCTCGATAAAATAAGGAAAATTAAGGGAAAAAAAGAGGAAAAAAATTGAAATTTCGCTAAAGTTATTCGTTTTTCTTGCTTTTTTCGGTCAAATCTCGATAAAATAAGGAAAATTAAGGGAAAAAAAGAGGATAAAAATTGATATTTCGCTAAAATTATTCGTTTTACTTGCTTTTTTCGGTCAAATCTCAATAAAATAAGGAAAATCAAGGGAAAAAAGATGATAAAAATT
Organism: Sympetrum striolatum; assembly: GCA_947579665.1. Classification (NCBI taxonomy): domain Eukaryota; kingdom Metazoa; phylum Arthropoda; class Insecta; order Odonata; family Libellulidae; genus Sympetrum; species Sympetrum striolatum. The sequence continues at coordinate 78,675 of CANPUZ010000234.1, forward strand.
GAAATTTCGATAAAATTATTCGTTTTTCTTGCTTTTTTCGGTCAAATCTCGATAAAATAAGGAAAATTAAGGGAAAAAAGAAGAAAAAAATTGAAATTTCGCTATAATTATTCGTTTTCTTGCTTTTTTCGGTTAAATCTCGATTAATTAAGGGAAAAAAAGAGGATAAAAATTGAAATTTCGCTAAAATTATTCGTTTTTCTTGCTTTTTTCGGTCAAATCTCGATAAACTAAGGAAAATTAAGGGAAAAAAAGAGGAAAAAAATTGAAATTTCGCTAAAATTATTCGTTTTTCTTGCTTTTTTCGGTCAAATCTCGATTAAATAAGGAAAATCAAGGGAAAAAAGATGATAAAAATTGAAATTTCGATAAAATTATTCGTTTTTCTTGTTTTTTTCGGTCAAATCTCGGTAAAATAATGAAAATCAAGGGAAAAAAGATGATAAAAATTGATATTTCGCTAAAATTGTTCGTTTTTCTTGCTTTTTGCGGTCAAATCTCGATTAAATAAGGAAAATTTAGGGAAAAAAAGAGGAAAGAAATTTAAATTTCGCTAAAATTATTTGTTTTTCTTGCTTTTTTCGGTCAAATCTCGATAAACTAAGGAAAATTAAGGGAAAAAAAGATGATAAAAATTGATATTTCGCTAAAATGTTTCGTTTTTCTTGCTTTTATTGGTCAAATCTCGATAAAATAAGAAAAATCAAAGGAAAAAAGATGATAAAAATTGATATTTCGCTAAAATTATTCGTTTTTCTTGCTTTTTTCTGTCAAATCTCGATAAAATAAGGAAAATTAAGGGAAAAAAAGAAGAAAAAAATTAAAATTTCGCTATAATTATTCGTTTTCTTGCTTTTTTCGGTTAAATCTCGATTAATTAAGGGAAAAAAAGAGGATAAAAATTGAAATTTCGCTAAAATTATTCGTTTTTCTTCCATTTTTCGGTCAAATCTCGATAAAATAAGGAAAATTAAGGGAAAAAAAGAGTAAAAAAATTGAAATTTCGTTAAAATTATTCGTTTTTCTTGCTTTTTACGGTCAAATCTCGATAAAATAAGGAAAATTAAGGGAAAAAAAGAAGAAAAAAATTGAAATTTCGCTAAAATTAATCGTTTTACTTGCTTTTTTCGGCCAAATCTCGATAAAATAAGGAAAATTAAGGGAAAAAAAGAGTAAAAAAATTGAAATTTCGTTAAAATTATTTGTTTTACTTGCTTTTTTCGGCCAAATCTCGATAAAATAAGGAAAATTAAGGGAAAAAAAGAGGGGAAAAAATGTAAATTTCGCTAAAATTATTCGTCTTTCTTGCTTTTTTCGGTCAAATCTCGATTAAATTAAGGAAAATTAAGGGTAAAAAGAGGAAAAAAATTGAAATTTCGCTAAAGTTATTCGTTTTTCTTGCTTTTCTCGGTCCAATCTCGAAAAATAAGGAAAATTAAGGGAAAAAAAGAGGATAAAAATTGATATTTCGCTAAAATTATTCGTTTTTCTTGCTTTTACTGGTCAAATCTCGATAATATAAGGAAAATTAAGGAAAAAAAACAGGAAAAAAATTGAAATTTCGCTAAAATTATTCGTTTTTCTTGCTTTTTTCGGTCAAATCTCGATAAAATAAGGAAAATTAAGGGAAAAAAAGAAGAAAAAAATTGAAATTTATTATATTATCTATAATTATTCGTTTTTCTTGCTTTTTTCGGTCAAATCTCGATAAAATAAGGAAAATTAAGGGAAAAAAAGTGGAAAAAAATTGAAATTTCGCTAAAATTATTCGTTTTTCTTGCTTTTTTCGGTCAAATCTAGATAAAATAAGGAAAATTAAGGGAATAAGAGAGGATAGAAATTGAAATTTCGATAAAATTATTCGTTTTTCTTGCTTTTTTCGGTCAAATCTCGATAAAATAAGGAAAATTAATGGAAAAAAAGAGGATAAAAATTGATATTTCGCTAAAATTATTCGTTTTTCTTGCTTTTATCGGTCAAATCTCGATAAAATAAGGAAATTAAGGGCAAAAAAGTGGAAAGAAATTGAAATTTCGCTAATATTATTCGTTTTTCTTGCTTTTTGCGGTCAAATCTCGATAAAATAAGGAAAATTAAGGGAAAAGAAGAGGATAGAAATTGAAATTTCGATAAAATTATTCGTTTTTCTTGCTTTTTTCGGTCAAATCTCGATAAAATAAGGAAAATCAAGGGAGAAAAATGATAAAAATTGAAATTTCGATAAAATTATTCGTTTTTCTTGCATTTTTTCGGTCAAATCTCGATAAAATAAGGAAAATCAAGGGAAAAAAGATGATAAAAATTGATTTTTCGCTAAAATTATTCGTTTTTCTTGCTTTTTTCGGTCAAATCTCGATAAAATAAGGAAAATTAAGGGAAAAAAAGAAGAAAAAAATTGAAATATCGCTATAATTATTCGTTTTCTTGATTTTTTCGTTTAAATCTCGATTAATTAAGGGAAAAAAAGAGGATAAAAATTGAAATTTCGCTAAAATTATTCATTTTTCTTGCTTTTTTCGGTCAAATTTCAATAAACTAAAGAAAATTAAGGGAAAAAAAGAGGAAAAAAATTGAAATTTCGCTAAAATTATTCGTTTTTCTTGCTTTTTGCGGTCAAATCTCGATGATATAAGGAAAATCAAGGGAAAAAAGATGATAAAAATTGAAATTTCGATAAAATTATTCGTTTTTCTTGCTTTTTTCGGTCAAATCTCGATAAAATAAGGAAAATTAAGTGAAAAAAAGTGGAAAAAAATTGAAATTTTGCTAAAATTATTCGTTTTTCTTGCTTTTTTCGGTCAAATCTCGATAAAATAAGGAAAATTAAGGGAAAAGAAGAGGATAGAAATTGAAATTTCGATAAAATTATTCGTTTTTCTTGCTTTTTGCGGTCAAATCTCGATAAAGTAAGGAAAATTAATGGAAAAAAATTGTTATTTCGACAAAAATTATTCGTTTTTCTTGCTTTTTACGGTCAAATCTCGTTAAATGAGAAGAATGAAGGAAAAAAAGGAAAAAAAATGAAATTTCGCTAAAATTATTCGTTTTTCTTGCTTTTTTCGGTCAAATCTCGATAACATAAGGAAAATTAAGGGAAAAAAGAGGAAAAAAATTAAAATTTCGCTAAAATTATTCGTTTTTCTTGCTTTTACTGGTCAAATCTCAAAAATATAAGGAAAATTAAGGGAAAAAAACAGGAAAAAAATTGAAATTTCGCTAAAATTATTCGTTTTTTTTGCTTTTTTCGGTCAAATCTCGATAAAATAAGGAAAATTAAGGGAAAAAAGACGATAAAAATTGATATTTCGCTAAAATTATTCGTTTTTCTTGGTTTTTTCGGTCAAATCTCGATAAAATAAGGAAAATTAAGGGAAAAAAAGAGGATAAAAATTGAAATTTCGCTAAAATTATTCGTTTTTCTTGCTTTTTTCGGTCTAATCTCGATAAATTAAGGAAAATTAATGGAAAAAAAGAGGAAAAAAATCGAAATTTCGCTAAAATTTTTCGTTTTTCTTGCTTTTTTCGGTCAAATCTCGATAAAATAAGGAAAATTAAGGGAAAAAAGAGGATAAAAATTGATATTTCGCTAAAAATATTCGTTTTTCTTGCTTTTCTCGGTCAAATATCGATAAAATAAGGAAAATTAAGGGAAAAAAAGAGGAAAAAAATTGAAATTTCGCTAAAATTATTCGTTTTTCTTGGTTTTTTCGGTCGAATCTCGATATAATAAGGAAAATTAAGGGAAAAAAAGAGGATAAAAATTGAAATTTCGCTAAAATTATTCGTTTTTCTTGCTTTTTTCGGTCAAATCTCGATAAATTAAGGAAAATTAAGGGAAAAAAAGAGGATAAAAATTGATATTTCGCTAAAATTATTCGTTTTTCTTGCTTTTTTCGGTCAAATCTCGATAAAATAAGGAAAATCAAGGAAAAAAAGATGATAAAAATTGATATTTCGCTAAAATTATTCGTTTTTCTTGCTTTTACTGGTCAAATCTCGATAATATAAGGAAAATTAAGGGAAAAAAAGGGGATAAAAATTGATATTTCGCTAAAATTATTCGTTTTTCTTGCTTTTTTCGGTCAAATCTCGATTAAATAAGGAAAATCAAGGGAAAAAAGATGATAAAAATTGATATTTCGCTAAAATTATTCGTTTTTCTTCCTTTTTTCGGTCAAATCTCGATAAAATAAGGAAAATTAATGGAAAAAAAAAAGAAAATAAATTTAAATTTCGTTATAATTAATCGTTTTCCTGCTTTTTTCGGTTATATCTCGATAAAATAAGGAAAATTAAGGGAAAAAAGAGGATAAAAATTGATATTTCGCTAAAATTATTCGTTTTTCTTCCTTTTTTCGGTCAAATCTCGATAAAATAAGGAAAATTAATGGAAAAAAAAGGAAAATAAATTTAAATTTCGTTATAATTAATCGTTTTCCTGCTTTTTTCGGTTATATCTCGATAAAATAAGGAAAATTAAGGGAAAAAAAGAGGAAAAAAATTGAAATTTAGCTGAAATTATTCGTTTCACTTGCTTTTTTCGGCCGAATCTCGATAAAATAAGGAAAATTAAGGGAAAAAAAGAGGAAAAAAATTAAAATTTCGCTAAAATTATTCGTTTTTCTTGCTTTTTTCGGTCAAATCTCGATAAAATAAGGAAAATTAAGGGAAAAAAAGAGGAAAAAAATTGAAATTTCGCTAAAGTTATTCGTTTTTCTTGCTTTTTTCGGTCAAATCTCGATAAAATAAGGAAAATTAAGGGATAAAAGAGGATAAAAATTAATATTTCGCTAAAATTATTCGTTTTTCTTGCTTTTTTCGGTCAAATCTCGATAAAATAAAGAAAATCAAGGGAGAAAAATGATAAAAATTGAAATTTCGATAAAATTATTCGTTTTTCTTGCATTTTTTCGGTCAAATCTCGATAAAATAAGGAAAATCAAGGGAAAAAAGATGATAAAAATTGATTTTTCGCTAAAATTATTCGTTTTTCTTGCTTTTTTCGGTCAAATCTCGATAAAATAAGGAAAATTAAGGGAAAAAAAGAAGAAAAAAATTGAAATATCGCTATAATTATTCGTTTTCTTGATTTTTTCGTTTAAATCTCGATTAATTAAGGGAAAAAAAGAGGATAAAAATTGAAATTTCGCTAAAATTATTCATTTTTCTTGCTTTTTTCGGTCAAATTTCAATAAACTAAAGAAAATTAAGGGAAAAAAAGAGGAAAAAAATTGAAATTTCGCTAAAATTATTCGTTTTTCTTGCTTTTTGCGGTCAAATCTCGATTATATAAGGAAAATCAAGGGAAAAAAGATGATAAAAATTGAAATTTCGATAAAATTATTCGTTTTTCTTGCTTTTTTCGGTCAAATCTCGATAAAATAAGGAAAATTAAGTGAAAAAAAGTGGAAAAAATTGAAATTTTGCTAAAATTATTCGTTTTTCTTGCTTTTTTCGGTCAAATCTCGATAAAATAAGGAAAATTAGGGGAAAAGAAGAGGATAGAAATTGAAATTTCGATAAAATTATTCGTTTTTCTTGCTTTTTGCGGTCAAATCTCGATAAAGTAAGGAAAATTAATGGAAAAAAATTGTTATTTCGACAAAAATTATTCGTTTTTCTTGCTTTTTACGGTCAAATCTCGTTAAATGAGAAGAATGAAGGAAAAAAAAGGAAAAAAAATGAAATTTCGCTAAAATTATTCGTTTTTCTTGCTTTTTTCGGTCAAATCTCGATAACATAAGGAAAATTAAGGGAAAAAAGAGGAAAAAAATTAAAATTTCGCTAAAATTATTCGTTTTTCTTGCTTTTACTGGTCAAATCTCAAAAATATAAGGAAAATTAAGGGAAAAAAACAGGAAAAAAATTGAAATTTCGCTAAAATTATTCGTTTTTTTTGCTTTTTTCGGTCAAATCTCGATAAAATAAGGAAAATTAAGGGAAAAAAGACGATAAAAATTGATATTTCGCTAAAATTATTCGTTTTTCTTGGTTTTTTCGGTCAAATCTCGATAAAATAAGGAAAATTAAGGGAAAAAAAGAGGATAAAAATTGAAATTTCGCTAAAATTATTCGTTTTTCTTGCTTTTTTCGGTCTAATCTCGATAAATTAAGGAAAATTAATGGAAAAAAAGAGGAAAAAAATCGAAATTTCGCTAAAATTTTTCGTTTTTCTTGCTTTTTTCGGTCAAATCTCGATAAAATAAGGAAAATTAAGGGAAAAAAGAGGATAAAAATTGATATTTCGCTAAAAATATTCGTTTTTCTTGCTTTTCTCGGTCAAATATCGATAAAATAAGGAAAATTAAGGGAAAAAAAGAGGAAAAAAATTGAAATTTCGCTAAAATTATTCGTTTTTCTTGGTTTTTTCGGTCGAATCTCGATATAATAAGGAAAATTAAGGGAAAAAAAGAGGATAAAAATTGAAATTTCGCTAAAATTATTCGTTTTTCTTGCTTTTTTCGGTCAAATCTCGATAAATTAAGGAAAATTAAGGGAAAAAAAGAGGATAAAAATTGATATTTCGCTAAAATTATTCGTTTTTCTTGCTTTTTTCGGTCAAATCTCGATAAAATAAGGAAAATCAAGGAAAAAAAGATGATAAAAATTGATATTTCGCTAAAATTATTCGTTTTTCTTGCTTTTACTGGTCAAATCTCGATAATATAAGGAAAATTAAGGGAAAAAAAGAGGATAAAAATTGATATTTCGCTAAAATTATTCGTTTTTCTTGCTTTTTTCGGTCAAATCTCGATTAAATAAGGAAAATCAAGGGAAAAAAGATGATAAAAATTGATATTTCGCTAAAATTATTCGTTTTTCTTCCTTTTTTCGGTCAAATCTCGATAAAATAAGGAAAATTAATGGAAAAAAAAAGGAAAATAAATTTAAATTTCGTTATAATTAATCGTTTTCCTGCTTTTTTCGGTTATATCTCGATAAAATAAGGAAAATTAAGGGAAAAAAGAGGATAAAAATTGATATTTCGCTAAAATTATTTGTTTTTTTTGCTTTTTTCGGTCAAATCTCGATAAAATAAGGAAAATTAAGGGAAAAAACTGGAAAAAAATTGAAATTTCGCTAAAATTAATCGTTTTTCTTGCTTTTTTCGGTCAAATCTCGATAAAAAAAGGAAAATTAAGGGAAAAAAAGAGGATAAAAATTGATATTTCGCTAAAATTATTCGTTTTTCTTGCTTTTTTCGGTCAAATCTCAATAAAATAAGGAAAATCAAGGGAAAAAAGATGATAAAAATAGAAATTTCGATAAAATTATTCGTTTTTCTTGCTTTTTTCGGTCAAATCTCGATAAAATAAGGAAAATTAAGGGAAAAAAGAAGAAAAAAATTGAAATTTCGCTATAATTATTCGTTTTCTTGCTTTTTTCGGTTAAATCTCGATTAATTAAGGGAAAAAAAGAGGATAAAAATTGAAATTTCGCTAAAATTATTCGTTTTTCTTGCTTTTTTCGGTCAAATCTCGATAAACTAAGGAAAATTAAGGGAAAAAAAGAGGAAAAAAATTGAAATTTCGCTAAAATTATTCGTTTTTCTTGCTTTTTTCGGTCAAATCTCGATTAAATAAGGAAAATCAAGGGAAAAGAGATGATAAAAATTGAAATTTCGATAAAATTATTCGTTTTTCTTGTTTTTTTCGGTCAAATCACGATAAAATAAGGAAAATCAAGGGAAAAAAGATGATAAAAATTGATATTTCGCTAAAATTGTTCGTTTTTCTTGCTTTTTTCGGTCAAATCTCGATTAAATAAGGAAAATTAAGGGAAAAAAAGAGGAAAGAAATTTAAATTTCGCTAAAATTATTCGTTTTTCTTGCATTTTTCGGTCAAATCTCGATAAAATAAGGAAAATTAAGGGAAAAAAGATGATAAAAATTGATATTTCGCTAAAATGTTTCGTTTTTCTTGCTTTTATTGGTCAAATCTCGATAAAATAAGGAAAATCAAAGGAAAAAAGATGATAAAAATTGATATTTCGCTAAAATTATTCGTTTTTCTTGCTTTTTTCGGTCAAATCTCGATAAAATAAGGAAAATTAAGGGAAAAAAAGAAGAAAAAAATTAAAATTTCGCTATAATTATTCGTTTTCTTGCTTTTTTCGGTTAAATCTCGATTAATTAAGGGAAAAAAAGAGGATAAAAATTGAAATTTCGCTAAAATTATTCGTTTTTCTTGCATTTTTCGGTCAAATCTCGATAAAATAAGGAAAATTAAGGGAAAAAAAGAGGATAAAAATTGAAATTTCGATAAAATTATTCGTTTTTCTTGCTTTTTTCGGTCAAATCTCGATAACATAAGGAAAATTAAGGGAAAAAAGAGGAAAAAAATTGAAATTTCGCTAAAATTATTCGTTTTTCTTGCTTTTTTCGGTCAAATCTCGATAACATAAGGAAAATTAAGGGAAAAAAAGAGGATAAAAATTGAAATTTCGATAAAATTATTCGTTTTTCTTGCTTTTTTCGGTCAAATCTCGATAACATAAGGAAAATTAAGGGAAAAAAGAGGAAAAAAATTAAAATTTCGCTAAAATTATTCGTTTTTCTTGCTTTTTTCGGTCAAATCTCGATAAAATAAGGAAAATTAAGGGAAAAAAAGATGAAAAAAATTGAAATTTCGCTAAAATTATTCGTTTTTCTTGCTTTTTTCAGTCAAATCTGGATAAAGTAAGGAAAATTAAGGGGAAAAAAGAGGATAAATATTGATATTTCGCTAAAATTATTCGTTTTTCTTGCTTTTTTCGGTCAAATCTCGATGAAAATAAGAAAAATCAAGGGAAAAAAGATGATAAAAATTGAAATTTCGTTAAAATTATTCGTTTTTGTTGCTTTTTTCGGTCATATCTCGATAAAATAAGGAAAATCAAGGGAAAAAAGATGATAAAAATTAATATTTCACTAAAATTATTCGTTTTTCTTGCTTTTTTCGGTCAAATCTCGATAAAACAAGGCAAATCAAGGGAAAAAAGATGATAAAAATTGATATTTCGCTAAAATTATTCGTTTTTCTTGCTTTTTTCGGTCAAATCTCGATAAAATAAGGAAAATTAAGGGAAAAAAAGAGGAAAAAAATTGAAATTTAGCTGAAATTATTCGTTTCACTTGCTTTTTTCGGCCGAATCTCGATAAAATAAGGAAAATTAAGGGAAAAAAAGAGGAAAAAAATTAAAATTTCGCTAAAATTATTCGTTTTTCTTGCTTTTTTCGGTCAAATCTCGATAAAATAAGGAAAATTAAGGGAAAAAAAGAGGAAAAAAATTGAAATTTCGCTAAAGTTATTCGTTTTTCTTGCTTTTTTCGGTCAAATCTCGATAAAATAAGGAAAATTAAGGGATAAAAGAGGATAAAAATTAATATTTCGCTAAAATTATTCGTTTTTCTTGCTTTTTTCGGTCAAATCTCGATAAAATAAGGAAAATCAAGGGAGAAAAATGATAAAAATTGAAATTTCGATAAAATTATTCGTTTTTCTTGCATTTTTTCGGTCAAATCTCGATAAAATAAGGAAAATCAAGGGAAAAAAGATGATAAAAATTGATTTTTCGCTAAAATTATTCGTTTTTCTTGCTTTTTTCGGTCAAATCTCGATAAAATAAGGAAAATTAAGGGAAAAAAAGAAGAAAAAAATTGAAATATCGCTATAATTATTCGTTTTCTTGATTTTTTCGTTTAAATCTCGATTAATTAAGGGAAAAAAAGAGGATAAAAATTGAAATTTCGCTAAAATTATTCATTTTTCTTGCTTTTTTCGGTCAAATTTCAATAAACTAAAGAAAATTAAGGGAAAAAAAGAGGAAAAAAATTGAAATTTCGCTAAAATTATTCGTTTTTCTTGCTTTTTGCGGTCAAATCTCGATTATATAAGGAAAATCAAGGGAAAAAAGATGATAAAAATTGAAATTTCGATAAAATTATTCGTTTTTCTTGCTTTTTTCGGTCAAATCTCGATAAAATAAGGAAAATTAAGTGAAAAAAAGTGGAAAAAATTGAAATTTTGCTAAAATTATTCGTTTTTCTTGCTTTTTTCGGTCAAATCTCGATAAAATAAGGAAAATTAGGGGAAAAGAAGAGGATAGAAATTGAAATTTCGATAAAATTATTCGTTTTTCTTGCTTTTTGCGGTCAAATCTCGATAAAGTAAGGAAAATTAATGGAAAAAAATTGTTATTTCGACAAAAATTATTCGTTTTTCTTGCTTTTTACGGTCAAATCTCGTTAAATGAGAAGAATGAAGGAAAAAAAAGGAAAAAAAAATGAAATTTCGCTAAAATTATTCGTTTTTCTTGCTTTTTTCGGTCAAATCTCGATAACATAAGGAAAATTAAGGGAAAAAAGAGGAAAAAAATTAAAATTTCGCTAAAATTATTCGTTTTTCTTGCTTTTACTGGTCAAATCTCAAAAATATAAGGAAAATTAAGGGAAAAAAACAGAAAAAAAATTGAAATTTCGCTAAAATTATTCGTTTTTTTTGCTTTTTTCGGTCAAATCTCGATAAAATAAGGAAAATTAAGGGAAAAAAGACGATAAAAATTGATATTTCGCTAAAATTATTCGTTTTTCTTGGTTTTTTCGGTCAAATCTCGATAAAATAAGGAAAATTAAGGGAAAAAAAGAGGATAAAAATTGAAATTTCGCTAAAATTATTCGTTTTTCTTGCTTTTTTCGGTCTAATCTCGATAAATTAAGGAAAATTAATGGAAAAAAAGAGGAAAAAAATCGAAATTTCGCTAAAATTTTTCGTTTTTCTTGCTTTTTTCGGTCAAATCTCGATAAAATAAGGAAAATTAAGGGAAAAAAGAGGATAAAAATTGATATTTCGCTAAAAATATTCGTTTTTCTTGCTTTTCTCGGTCAAATATCGATAAAATAAGGAAAATTAAGGGAAAAAAAGAGGAAAAAAATTGAAATTTCGCTAAAATTATTCGTTTTTCTTGGTTTTTTCGGTCGAATCTCGATATAATAAGGAAAATTAAGGGAAAAAAAGAGGATAAAAATTGAAATTTCGCTAAAATTATTCGTTTTTCTTGCTTTTTTCGGTCAAATCTCGATAAATTAAGGAAAATTAAGGGAAAAAAAGAGGATAAAAATTGATATTTCGCTAAAATTATTCGTTTTTCTTGCTTTTTTCGGTCAAATCTCGATAAAATAAGGAAAATCAAGGAAAAAAAGATGATAAAAATTGATATTTCGCTAAAATTATTCGTTTTTCTTGCTTTTACTGGTCAAATCTCGATAATATAAGGAAAATTAAGGGAAAAAAAGAGGATAAAAATTGATATTTCGCTAAAATTATTCGTTTTTCTTGCTTTTTTCGGTCAAATCTCGATTAAATAAGGAAAATCAAGGGAAAAAAGATGATAAAAATTGATATTTCGCTAAAATTATTCGTTTTTCTTCCTTTTTTCGGTCAAATCTCGAAAAAATAAGGAAAATTAATGGAAAAAAAAAGGAAAATAAATTTAAATTTCGTTATAATTAATCGTTTTCCTGCTTTTTTCGGTTATATCTCGATAAAATAAGGAAAATTAAGGGAAAAAAGAGGATAAAAATTGATATTTCGCTAAAATTATTTGTTTTTTTTTGCTTTTTTCGGTCAAATCTCGATAAAATAAGGAAAATTAAGGGAAAAAACTGGAAAAAAATTGAAATTTCGCTAAAATTAATCGTTTTTCTTGCTTTTTTCGGTCAAATCTCGATAAAATAAGGAAAATTAAGGGAAAAAAAGAGGATAAAAATTGATATTTCGCTAAAATTATTCGTTTTTCTTGCTTTTTTCGGTCAAATCTCAATAAAATAAGGAAAATCAAGGGAAAAAAGATGATAAAAATAGAAATTTCGATAAAATTATTCGTTTTTCTTGCTTTTTTCGGTCAAATCTCGATAAAATAAGGAAAATTAAGGGAAAAAAGAAGAAAAAAATTGAAATTTCGCTATAATTATTCGTTTTCTTGCTTTTTTCGGTTAAATCTCGATTAATTAAGGGAAAAAAAGAGGATAAAAATTGAAATTTCGCTAAAATTATTCGTTTTTCTTGCTTTTTTCGGTCAAATCTCGATAAACTAAGGAAAATTAAGGGAAAAAAAGAGGAAAAAAATTGAAATTTCGCTAAAATTATTCGTTTTTCTTGCTTTTTTCGGTCAAATCTCGATTAAATAAGGAAAATCAAGGGAAAAGAGATGATAAAAATTGAAATTTCGATAAAATTATTCGTTTTTCTTGTTTTTTTCGGTCAAATCACGATAAAATAAGGAAAATCAAGGGAAAAAAGATGATAAAAATTGATATTTCGCTAAAATTGTTCGTTTTTCTTGCTTTTTTCGGTCAAATCTCGATTAAATAAGGAAAATTAAGGGAAAAAAAGAGGAAAGAAATTTAAATTTCGCTAAAATTATTCGTTTTTCTTGCATTTTTCGGTCAAATCTCGATAAAATAAGGAAAATTAAGGGAAAAAAGATGATAAAAATTGATATTTCGCTAAAATGTTTCGTTTTTCTTGCTTTTATTGGTCAAATCTCGATAAAATAAGGAAAATCAAAGGAAAAAAGATGATAAAAATTGATATTTCGCTAAAATTATTCGTTTTTCTTGCTTTTTTCGGTCAAATCTCGATAAAATAAGGAAAATTAAGGGAAAAAAAGAAGAAAAAAATTAAAATTTCGCTATAATTATTCGTTTTCTTGCTTTTTTCGGTTAAATCTCGATTAATTAAGGGAAAAAAAGAGGATAAAAATTGAAATTTCGCTAAAATTATTCGTTTTTCTTGCATTTTTCGGTCAAATCTCGATAAAATAAGGAAAATTAAGGGAAAAAAAGAGGATAAAAATTGAAATTTCGATAAAATTATTCGTTTTTCTTGCTTTTTTCGGTCAAATCTCGATAACATAAGGAAAATTAAGGGAAAAAAGAGGAAAAAAATTGAAATTTCGCTAAAATTATTCGTTTTTCTTGCTTTTTTCGGTCAAATCTCGATAACATAAGGAAAATTAAGGGAAAAAAAGAGGATAAAAATTGAAATTTCGATAAAATTATTCGTTTTTCTTGCTTTTTTCGGTCAAATCTCGATAACATAAGGAAAATTAAGGGAAAAAAGAGGAAAAAAATTAAAATTTCGCTAAAATTATTCGTTTTTCTTGCTTTTTTCGGTCAAATCTCGATAAAATAAGGAAAATTAAGGGAAAAAAAGATGAAAAAAATTGAAATTTCGCTAAAATTATTCGTTTTTCTTGCTTTTTTCAGTCAAATCTGGATAAAGTAAGGAAAATTAAGGGGAAAAAAGAGGATAAATATTGATATTTCGCTAAAATTATTCGTTTTTCTTGCTTTTTTCGGTCAAATCTCGATGAAAATAAGAAAAATCAAGGGAAAAAAGATGATAAAAATTGAAATTTCGTTAAAATTATTCGTTTTTGTTGCTTTTTTCGGTCATATCTCGATAAAATAAGGAAAATCAAGGGAAAAAAGATGATAAAAATTGATATTTCACTAAAATTATTCGTTTTTCTTGCTTTTTTCGGTCAAATCTCGATAAAACAAGGCAAATCAAGGGAAAAAAGATGATAAAAATTGATATTTCGCTAAAATTATTCGTTTTTCTTGCTTTTTTCGGTCAAATCTCGATAAAATAAGGAAAATTAAGGGAAAAAAAGTGGAAAAAAATTGAAATTTCGTTAAAATTATTCGTTTTTCTTGCTTTTTTCGGTCAAATCTCGATAACATAAGGAAAATTAAGGGAAAAAAAGAGGATAAAAATTGAAATTTCGATAAAATTATTCGTTTTTCTTGCTTTTTTCGGTCAAATCTCGATAAAATAAAGAAAATTAAGGGAAAAAAGAGGAAAAAAATTGAAATTTCGCTAAAATTATTCGTTTTACTTGCTTTTTTCGGCCAAATCTCGATAAAATAAGGAAAATTAAGGGAAAAAAGATGATAAAAATTGATATTTCGCTAAAATGTTTCGTTTTTCTTGCTTTTTTCGGTCAAATCTCGATAAAATAAGGAAAATTAAGGGAAAAAAAGAAGAAAAAAATTAAAATTTCGCTATAATTATTCGTTTTCTTGCTTTTTTCGGTTAAATCTCGATTAATTAAGGGAAAAAAAGAGGATAAAAATTGAAATTTTGCTAAAATTATTCGTTTTTCTTGCATTTTTCGGTCAAATCTCGATAAAATAAGGAAAATTAAGGGAAAAAAAGTGGAAAAAAATTGAAATTTCGCTAAAATTATTCGTTTTTCTTGCATTTTTCGGTCAAATCTCGATAAAATAAGGAAAATTAAGGGAAAAAAGATGATAAAAATTGATATTTCGCTAAAATGTTTCGTTTTTCTTGCTTTTATTGGTCAAATCTCGATGAAATAAGGAAAATCAAAGGAAAAAAGATGATAAAAATTGATATTTCGCTAAAATTATTCCTTTTTCTTGCTTTTTTCGGTCAAATCTCGATAAAATAAGGAAAATTAAGGGAAAAAAAGAAGAAAAAAATTAAAATTTCGCTATAATTATTCGTTTTCTTGCTTTTTTCGGTTAAATCTCGATTAATTAAGGGAAAAAAAGAGGATAAAAATTGAAATTTCGCTAAAATTATTCGTTTTTCTTGCATTTTTCGGTCAAATCTCGATAAAATAAGGAAAATTAAGGGAAAAAAAGAGGATAAAAATTGAAATTTCGATAAAATTATTCGTTTTTCTTGCTTTTTTCGGTCAAATCTCGATAACATAAGGAAAATTAAGGGAAAAAAGAGGAAAAAAATTGAAATTTCGCTAAAATTATTCGTTTTTCTTGCTTTTTTCGGTCAAATCTCGATAACATAAGGAAAATTAAGGGAAAAAAAGAGGATAAAAATTGAAATTTCGATAAAATTATTCGTTTTTCTTGCTTTTTTCGGTCAAATCTCGATAACATAAGGAAAATTAAGGGAAAAAAGAGGAAAAAAATTAAAATTTCGCTAAAATTATTCGTTTTTCTTGCTTTTTTCGGTCAAATCTCGATATAATAAGGAAAATTAAGGGAAAAAAAGATGAAAAAAATTGAAATTTCGCTAAAATTATTCGTTTTTCTTGCTTTTTTCAGTCAAATCTGGATAAAGTAAGGAAAGTTAAGGGGAAAAAAGAGGATAAATATTGATATTTCGCTAAAATTATTCGTTTATCTTGCTTTTTTCGGTCAAATCTCGATGAAAATAAGAAAAATCAAGGGAAAAAAGATGATAAAAATTGAAATTTCGTTAAAATTATTCGTTTTTGTTGCTTTTTTCGGTCATATCTCGATAAAATAAGGAAAATCAAGGGAAAAAAGATGATAAAAATTGATATTTCGCTAAAATTATTCGTTTTTCTTGCTTTTTTCGGTCAAATCTCGATAAAACAAGGAAAATCAAGGGAAAAAAGATGATAAAAATTGATATTTCGCTAAAATTATTCGTTTTTCTTGCTTTTTTCGGTCAAATCTCGATAAAATAAGGAAAATTAAGGGAAAAAAAGTGGAAAAAAATTGAAATTTCGTTAAAATTATTCGTTTTTCTTGCTTTTTTCGGTCAAATCTCGATAACATAAGGAAAATTAAGGGAAAAAAAGAGGATAAAAATTGAAATTTCGATAAAATTATTCGTTTTTCTTGCTTTTTTCGGTCAAATCTCGATAAAATAAAGAAAATTAAGGGAAAAAAGAGGAAAAAAATTGAAATTTCGCTAAAATTATTCGTTTTACTTGCTTTTTTCGGCCAAATCTCGATAAAATAAGGAAAATTAAGGGAAAAAAGATGATAAAAATTGATATTTCGCTAAAATGTTTCGTTTTTCTTGCTTTTATTGGTCAAATCTCGATAAAATAAGGAAAATCAAAGGAAAAAAGATGATAAAAATTGATATTTCGCTAAAATTATTCGTTTTTCTTGCTTTTTTCGGTCAAATCTCGTTAAAATAAGGAAAATTAAGGGAAAAAAAGAAGAAAAAAATTAAAATTTCGCTATAATTATTCGTTTTCTTGCTTTTTTCGGTTAAATCTCGATTAATTAAGGGAAAAAAAGAGGATAAAAATTGAAATTTTGCAAAAATTATTCGTTTTTCTTGCATTTTTCGGTCAAATCTCGATAAAATAAGGAAAATTAAGGGAAAAAAAGTGGAAAAAATTTGAAATTTCGCTAAAATTATTCGTTTTTCTTGCTTTTTTCGGTCAAATCTCGATAACATAAGGAAAATTAAGGGAAAAAAAGAGGATAAAAATTGAAATTACGATAAAATTATTCGTTTTTCTTGCTTTTTTCGGTCAACTCTCGATAACATAAGGAAAATTAAGGGAAAAAAGAGGAAAAAAATTAAAATTTCGCTAAAATTATTCGTTTTTCTTGCTTTTTTCGGTCAAATCTCGATAAAATAAGGAAAATTAAGGGAAAAAAAGATGAAAAAAATTGAAATTTCGCTAAAATTATTCGTTTTTCTTGCTTTTTTCGGTCAAATCTGGATAAAGTAAGGAAAATTAAGGGGAAAAAAGAGGATAAAAATTGATATTTCGCTAAAATTATTCGTTTTTCTTGCTTTTTTCGGTCAAATCTCGATGAAAATAAGGAAAATCAAGGGAAAAAAGATGATAAAAATTGAAATTTCGATAAAATTATTCGTATTTGTTGCTTTTTTCGGTCATATCTCGATAAAATAAGGAAAATCAAGGGAAAAAAGATGATAAAAATTGATATTTCGCTAAAATTATTCGTTTTTCTTGCTTTTTTCGGTCAAATCTCGATAAAACAAGGAAAATCAAGGGAAAAAAGATGATAAAAATTGATATTTCGCTAAAATTATTCGTTTTTCTTGCTTTTTTCGGTCAAATCTCGATAAAATAAGGAAAATTAAGGGAAAAAAAGTGGAAAAAAATTGAAATTTCGTTAAAATTATTCGTTTTTCTTGCTTTTTTCGGTCAAATCTCGATAACATAAGGAAAATTAAGGGAAAAAAAGAGGATAAAAATTGAAATTTCGATAAAATTATTCGTTTTTCTTGCTTTTTTCGGTCAAATCTCGATAAAATAAGGTAAATTAAGGGAAAAAAAGAGGAAAAAAATTGAAATTTCGCTAAAATTATTCGTTTTACTTGCTTTTTTCGGCCAAATCTCGATAAAATAAGGAAAATTAAGGGAAAAAAAGAGGAAAATAAATTAAAATTTCGCTAAAATTATTCGTTTTTCTTGCTTTTTTCGGTCAAATCTCGATAAAATAAGGAAAATTAAGGGAAAAAAAGATGAAAAAAATTGAAATTTCGCTAAAATTATTCGTTTTTCTTGCTTTTTTCGGTCAAATCTCGATAAAATAAGGAAAATTAAGGGAAAAAAAGTGGAAAAAAATTGAAATTTCGCTAAAATTATTCGTTTTTCTTGCTTTTTTCGGTCAAATCTCGATAACATAAGGAAAATTAAGGATAAAAAAGAGGATAAAAATTGAAATTTCGATAAAATTATTCGTTTTCCCTGCTTTTTTCGGTCAAATCTCGATAAACTAAGGAAAATTAAGGGAAAAAAAGAACAAAAAAAATTGAAATTTCGCTAAAATTATTCGTTTTTCTTGCTTTTTTCGGTCAAATCTCGATTAAATAAGGAAAATCAAGGGAAAAAAGTTGATAAAAATTGAAATTTCGATAAAATTATTCGTTTTTCTTGCTTTTTTCGGTCAGATCTCGATAAAATAAGGAAAATTAAAGGAAAAAAAGTGGAAAAAAATTGAAATTTCGCTAAAATTATTCGTTTTTCTTGCTTTTTTCGGTCAAATCTCGATAACATAAGGAAAATTAAGGGTAAAAAAGAGGATAAAAATTGAAATTTCGATAAAATTATTCGTTTTTCTTGCTTTTTTCGGTCAAATCTCGATTAAATAAGGAAAATTAAGGGAAAAAAAGGGGAAAAAAATTGAAATTTCGCTAAAATTATTCGTTTTACTTGCTTTTTTCGTCCAAATCTCGATAAAATAAGGAAAATTAAGGGAAAAAAAGAGGGAAAAAATTAAAATTTCGCTAAAATTATTCGTTTTTCTTGCTTTTTTCGGTCAAATCTCGATAAAATTAGGAAAGTTAAGGGAAAAAAGATGAAAAAAATTGAAATTTCGCTAAAATTATTCGTTTTTCTTGCTTTTTTCGGTCAAATCTCGATAAAATAAGGAAAATTAATGGAAAAAAAGAGGATAAAAATTGTTATTTCCATAAAATTATTCGTTTTTCTTGCTTTTTTCGGTCAAATCTCGTTAAATGAGGAGAATGAAGGAAAAAAAGATGATAAAAATTGAAATTTCGATAAAATTATTCGTTTTTCTTGCTTTTTTCGGTCAAATCTCGATAAAATAAGGAAAATCAAGGGAAAAAAGATGATAAAAATTGATATTTCGCTAAAATTATTCGTTTTTTTTGCTTTTTTCGGTCATATCTCGATAAACTAAGGAAAATAAAGGGAAAAAAAGGGGAAAAAAATTAAAATTTCGCTAAAATTATTCGTTTTTCTTGCTTTTTTCGGTAAAATCTCGATTAAATAAGGAAAATCAAGGGAAAAAAGATGATAAAAATTGAAATTTCGATAAAATTATTCGTTTTTCTTGCTTTTTTCGGTCAAATCTCGATAAAGTAAGGAAAATCAAGGGAAAAAAGATGATAAAAATTGATATTTCGCTAAAATTATTCGTTTTTCTTGCTTTTTTCGGTCAAATCTCGATAAAATAAGTAAAATTAAGGGAAAAAAAGAGGAAAAAAAATTAAATTTCGCTAAAATTATTCGTTTTTCTTGCTTTTTTCGGTCAAATCTCGATAAAATAAGGAAAATTTATGGAAAAAAAGAGGAAAAAAATTGAAATTTCGCTAAAATTATTCGTTTTACTTGCTTTTTTCGTCCATATCTCGATAAAATAAGGAAAATTAAGGGAAAAAAAGAGGAAAAAAATTAAAATTTCGCTAAAATTATTCGTTTTTCTTGCTTTTTTCGGTCAAATCTCGATAAAATAAGGAAAGTTAAGGGAAAAAAAGATGAAAAAAATTGAAATTTCGCTAAACTTATTCGTTTTTCTTGCTTTTTTCGGTCAAATCTCGATAAAATAAGAAAAATTAAGGGAAAAAAAGAGGATAAAAATTGATATATCGCTAAAATTATTCGTTTTTCTTGCTTTTTTCGGTCAAATCTCGATAAAATAAGGAAAATCATGGGAAAAAAGATGATAAAAATTGAAATTTCGATAAAATTATTCGTTTTTCTTGCTTTTTTCGGTCAAATCTCGATAAAATAAGGAAAATCAAGGGAAAAAAGATGATAAAAATTGAAATTTCGATAAAATTATTCGTTTTTCTTGCTTTTTTCGGTCAAATCTCGATAAAGTAAGGAAAATCAAGGGAAAGAAGATGATAAAAATTGATATTTCGCTAAAATTATTCGTTTTTCTAACAGTATTCGTTTTTGTTATTTTTTTCGATCATATCTTGATAAAATGAGGAAAATGAAGGAAAAAAGAGGAAACAAATTGAAATTTCCCTATAATTTTACGTTTTAGTTGCTTTTTTCGGTCAAATCTCGATAACATGAGGAAAATTAAGTAAAAAAAGAGGAACGAAGTTAAATTTCGCTAAATTTATTCGTTTTTGTTGCTTTTTTTGGTTATTATCACGATAAAACGAGGAAAAATAACGCAAAAAAATAGAAAAAAATGAATTTAGCTAAAATTATTAGTTTTTGTTGCTTTTTTTGATAATATCTCGATGAAATTTGGAAAATAAACGAAAAAAAGGAGGAATGAAATCGAAATTTCGCTCAAATTATTTGTTTTTGTTGCTTTTTTTTAGATAATATCTCGATAAAATATGGAAAATGTAAAAGAAAGAGGAAAAAAATTAAAATTTTGGTAAAATTATTCGTTTTTGTTGCTTTTTTCAATAATATCTCGATAAAGCGAGGAAAATTAAGGGAGAAAAAGGAAAAAAATTGAAATTTCACTAAAATTAAAATTTTTCGTTTTTGTTGCTTTTTTTGGTCGAATCTCGATAAAATGAGGAAAATAAAGTAAAAAAAGAGGAATGAAATTGAAGTTTCGCTAAAATTATTCGTTTTTGTTGCTTTTTTCGATAATATCTCGATGAAATTTGGAACATAAAGGAAAAAAATAGGAGAAAAAATTGATATTTCCCTAAAATTATTCGTTTTTGTTGCTTTTTTCGATTATATCTTAATAAAATGTGGAAAATTATGGAAAAAAAAGAGGAAAGAAATTGAAATTTCGCTAATATTATTAATTTTTGATTCTTTTTCGGATAATATCTCGCTAAAATGACGAAAATGAAGGCAAAATAAAGGAATTTAATTTTAAATTTCGCTAAAATTATTCGTTTTCGATGCTTTTTCGATCATATCTCAAATAAAAGACGAAAATTTAGGAAAAATAGATGAAAAAAGTTGAAATTTGGCTAAAATTATGCGATTTCGTTGCTTTTTTTGGTCATATCTCGATAAAATGACGAAATTTAAAGCAAAATAGAGGAAAGAAATTTAAATTCCGCTAAAATTATCCGATTCGTTTCTTTTTTCGGTGATATCTCGATAAAATGACGAGATAAATGGCAAAATAGACGAACGAAATTGAAATTTAACTTAAATTACCATTTTTCGATTTCGATCATTTATCGATAAAAGGACAAAACAAAAAGACAAAATAGAGAAAAAAATTGAAATTTTCCTAAAATTGTATGTTTTTGTTGCTTTTTTAATCATATCTCGATAAAAAGGAGAGAATTCAGGCAAAATAGAGGGGAAAAATTGAAATTTCGCAAAATATATCCGTTCTCGTTGTTTATTCTATCAAATATCGATAGAATGACGAAAAAAGACAACATTGAGGAAAGAAATAGAAAGATCGTTAAGATTATCCTTTTCGATTCTATATTCGACCATACCTCGATAAAACGGCGAAAATAAAGGAAAACTAGATGAAAAGAGTTTAAATTTTGCTAAAATTATCATTTTTGTGGCTCTTTACGATCATCACTAGATAAAATGACGAACATTAAGGCAAAATAGAGGAGAAAAAAGTAAATTTTGCTTAAATTATCCGTTTTGGTTGCTTTTTGGATCATATTTCGATAAAATTACGAAAAAAAATAAAGACAAAATAGGGGGAAAATATTGAAAATAACTATCCATTTTAGGTGCTTATTCGAAGCAACGAAAGCAAATAAGCAACGAAAACGGATAATTTCCAATCCAAGAGGTCGACTCCGGGATGTCGACTCCCGGATGACTCACGGTCTATCACCCGAGGTCTATGAACCGAGGTAAATAATTCCCAGGTCGATGACCCAAGGTTAATGACCCTAAATCAACGATCCAAGGTCAATGACTCGAGGTCAATGACCCTAGTTCGATGACCCGGGGTCGATTACCCGATGACAATGACCCCAGGTCGATGACCCTAGGTCAATGAACCGAGGTCTATGACCAGAAGTCGATTACCCGAGGTCAATGACCCGAGGTCTACGACTCCAGATCGATTAACCGAATCGATAACCCGAGGTCGATGACCCGAGGTCCATGACCCAAGGTCAATGACCCAAGGTCGATGACCCCAGATCGATGACCCCGTGTTGATCACCCAAGGTAAATGACCCCAGGTTGATGACCCTAGGTTGATGACCCCAGGTTGATGACCCCGTTATCAGACCCCAGGTCGATGATCCCAGGTCGATTACCCGAGGTCGATTACCCGAGGTCAATGGCCCGAGGTCAATGACCCGAGGTCGATGACCCGAGGTTTATGACCAAAGGTCGATGACCCCAGGTTGATGATTTCAGGTCGATGACCCCAGGTAGATGACCCCAGGTCGATGAACCCTGGTCGATGACCCAAGGTCAATGACCTGAGGTAAATGAACCGAGGTCAATGACCCGAGGTCTATGACCGGAGGACGATGACCCAAGGTCAATGACCCGTTGTGAATGGCTCGAGGTCAATGACGCGAATTCGATGACCAGAGGTCAATTTCCTAGGTCAATTACCCCAGGTCGATGACCCGAAGTCAATAACCCAAGGTCGATGACCAGAAGTCAATGACCCAAGTTCGACGACCCGAAGTCAATTACCTGAGGTCTATGACCCGAGGTAAATGACCCCAGGTCTATGATCCTAAGGCGATGCCCAAAGGTCGATGACCCCATGTCTATGAATCCAGTTCGATGACCCCAGGTCGATGACCAAAGGTCAATTACCAGA